>DWTS01000046.1:0-19779 GCA_018250615.1 Oechydrus chersis rufus | reverse complement strand
CCTGTAAATCCAGAAAAAATTACCGGCGTTAAAATTATCAAAGGTTGGGACTTTAAAAAATAAAAAAATCTTCTGTGTAGGCAGAAGATTTTTTAGCGCTAGTCCCAACTTCATCTGCCTTGCTATCCTCTGATGTTGATGATATAATGAAAATAAGTAAAAAGGCTTGCGCAAACAAGCCCTGTGTAGCCGTATGAAGAACGGTAGCCAAATATTATTGTTTAAGTAACTGTCATTACTCGGCTAAAGTTGGACAGTTATTTTTTATTGTTGTTATTATTCAATGTCAACACCAGCATTGCAAAAGCAAGCATGAGTGACAAAGCTTCATAAACCGACAAAAAATGTCGCCTTTCTGTATTTTGAGGTTATAGCCTACAAAACGTCATAAGCATCACCTCCCAGTTAGGCTACCGTCCTTTAACTTCTACTCCGTTATTATAACATGTCCAAACTCAAAATGAATCTAAAAGAAAAAGCTGTGTCCCTACAAGATTCAGCTTTATTTTATTGTTTTTTTAGGAAAAATGGCTCTATAGCGTACTTTTGAGCTTGAAATTGTTGTGCGGCCAATAATGGCACATAGCTTTTACTCACGCATCAATTTTTGCATGTCTTCAGGCATTTCTAATTCAATATCAATCAATTCGTCTGTAAAGGGATGGACAAATTGTAAATGATGACAGTGGAGCGCTTGGCGATCAATAAGGTCATGATTACCTCCATAAAGTTCGTCGCCAACAAGAATATGCCCTAGATGTGAAAAATGAACACGAATTTGGTGTGTACGTCCGGTATGTAAAACGACATCTAACTGCATCAAGCCATTTTTCTCTGCAACAACTTCATAACTTGTTCTGGCTTCCTTCCCTTCAGGATGCACACGCCGCTCAATGATTGAAGTCTCCACTCGACCGATAGGTAAATTAATTTCACCTGTTTTGGGTAAGTTCTCGTCTGCATGGATAATGGCATAATAGCGTTTGGTCACACTGTCCTTATATTTAGGATGCACGATGAGCGAGTGAGCCAAGCTATGTTTAGCAAAGATCATCAAGCCACTCGTATCACGGTCCAAGCGTGTAATGATATGTACCGTTTGGTCCTCATATTTCTTTCGTACGATATAACCCTTTACAATATTAGACATAGCTCCTGTCGGATGTAAACGTCCAGTAATCGACGTCCGTCCTGCAGGTTTATTCACAATCAAATAATGATCGTCTTCAAAGACGACTTCTGGGTCAATATCTTCAGGAATCAATAAATCGGTACCTTGCTCGATAGGTGTGATTATCGTAACAACATCATCAACTTGTAAAGGAAAGAGAACATTACGCTCCATGCCATTCACTAAAATTTCACCACCGTCAAATTTGATATGTGAAAGGAAGCGTTTGGAAACGCCATGACGTTTAAGTAAGGCCTTTACCGTACTTCCATCAATTGTATTTGTAAATGAAAATTCCACTGTTTAACTTCTCCTTTTAAGCCTGCTCTTGACATCGAGTACCTTACTGCTGAAGTGTTCTCCAACTCTATGGCTGAATTTTCTCCATCTAAAAACTCCAACATATGTCGGAGTTTGCCTAGAACAGAACTTTATTATAACATATTTGCTCGCTCTGTAAATATAATTAGGTCAAGAAACACTCTACACACAAATGAAAAGTGTGAGCAGCGCTATTCGACTTCACCGATAAACGCATTTTTCACGCGTTCCCAAAAGCTTGTATGGGCACAATTTGCAAAAGCGATAGTTTTACCATCCATGCTGTACTCTATCGCTTCAATTTTTTCGTAGTTGAAAGTCAGCTGGTCAACAGTAACACTGTAATCCTCAACATCTTCTGGACAGATAATGATACTGTCTTTCTTAGCAACAACCATCGGCGCACCTAATGTCCGGTACACAATATTATTCAGACTGGCTATCTCAGCCATTTGCATAGCTTCGACACGCGGGTGTAAAACAGCACCGCCGATAGATTTATTATAAGCTGTTGAACCTGTTGGTGTGGATACAGATAAGCCATCGCCTCGAAATTTTTCAAAGAGAAAATCCGAAATCCTGATATCCGCAACTAAAGTCTTAGACGTTCGGCGAATCGTTGATTCGTTCAGTGCGTAGTGCAGCATTTCTGAACCATCTTGAAATTTCACACGTATCCGTAAAAGGGGATAATGAACAGCATGCTCAGCAGTTTCAGACTCTAGGGCAAGCGCCACCTTATCAAGATCTGTATTCATAAAGTCGGTATAAAAGCCCAGATGTCCCGTATGAACACCGACAAAGCGAATTTTATCCAGCTTGTCCTCATAGAGGTGCATAGCTTTGAGGAGCGTGCCATCTCCCCCGACTGAAATAACAATTTCTGGGTTTTCCTTTTCAAACCTGAAATTTTTGGACTGCAAAAGCGCTGTTAATTCTAACAGCGTCTTTTGTGATTTTTCACTTGAATTCCCTACCAACCAGATCTTTTTACCAGAGCTCATTGTCTTCTCCGTTTTCTTTCTTGTAGTCCAGTCTTGCTTGCGGGTCATCGAAAAGCAATTGGGCTTCTTGAATATCTTCGCGAATCGCACCCATTTCTTTATCCAACTGCGCAGCCATATGCGCCGCAGCAGTCAAGCGTTCTCGAACTTCCTCGGGGATCACACCACCATATTTGTAACTTAAGGAATGTTCGATCGTTGCCCAAAAATTCATCGCCAAGGTCCGAATTTGAATTTCGGCAAGCACAACTTGGGCACCCTCAATCATATCAATCGGATACTCAATAACCACGTGATATGAACGATAACCACTTGCTTTTTGGTTATGAATATAATCCCGCTCTTCGATAATTTTTAAGTCTTTACGTTTTCGTAAAAGCTCTAACACATCCCAGACGTCATCAACAAACTGCACCATGACACGAACACCAGCAATATCTTCCATTTCTCGGATTGTTTCTTGGGTGTAGCCTCGCATGGCTGCCTTCTTCCGAATCGAATCACGTCGCTTCACGCGCCCCGTGACAAACTCAATCGGTGAGTAAAGTTTTTTCTTTAAAAATTGCTTACGCACACCACGAAGTTTGATTTTCAGTTCCCCAACCGTTTGGACATAAGGATCAAGAAATTCTTCCCAGTTAAATTCAGTTGTTGTACTTTCAGTCATATGCTTATCCAAATTGACGCTCGGTCAATTCTCCTTTGTATTTTATTACAGGTCTTTCTCAATTATACCATATATCGCCCCCATTCACTAGACAGCTTGACTAATTTACGTCTACGAAAAAGAAGCAAAATGCTGTTTTAATAGCACTGTAGACCGTAAGAAAGGAGCTTCCTCTTCTTTTCTGGCTTTACTTAGATACAGGCTTTTGATATACTTTTAGATAATAGATCAATCATCATTTTAATAAGAAGGGAGGATGCCTCTCTTGGAGATCTTGTAAAGAGTAATCTAAACAGAGCATCTTTTTATACATAAAAATGTCAACAAATTTAGAAATTGAGCATAAGACGATGCTCTCTATGCCGGAGTATGACCGATTGAAAACACTTTTTTCACACGTCACTCCAGTCCGACAGACAAATCACTATCTTGATTCTCAAGATTTTACACTGCGTAAGAAAAAGCTAGCTCTGCGTATCCGTACCTTTGATCGTTCAGCAGAAATGACACTCAAGGTCCCTCAACAAGTAGGCAATATCGAACATAATATCGACCTTACACTTGAAGAAGCACAATATCTGCTCGCACAAAAAAGTATCACTTGCGGTAAAACTGACCTGAGTGAAATTTGCGACATCTTAGTTGAGCGCGGAGTAGATTTGGAGAGTATTACTCTGATTGGGAGTTTAACTACGATCCGCTACGAACAACATCTCCCTATCGGGCTTGCTGCTCTGGATAAGAATGACTATCTGGGTCATACTGATTATGAGTTGGAGTTAGAAGTGACTGATAGTGAACGAGGTAAAAAAGATTTCCTTGCTTTCTTGAAGAAAAACCATATTGAATTTCGTTTTTCAAAATCAAAAGTTGTGCGCTTCTTGGACTGTTTACGCCACCTGAAAAAACAATAAAAGTGCTGTTTCAGCACTTTTTTGCATATAATTTGGTCTCCTATATAAAATTTGGTACACTATACAACGTGGATACACAACTGATAAACAATAATATTAAAGATTTTAACAAGGAAAACAATAACTCTCATGTATGATATTCATCATTTTTTCACGCCTATTCTCAATCAATTTTCCGAATTTGATGCGCACAGCTGGTACCTCTATCCAATAGCTACACTTGCTGCAGCTAAAGAATTACGTGACAACAGTGAACTTGCCAAAAATATTGAAAATCTCAACGCGAGCTTTGACCGCCTCCAAAAAATTTCTTCCGATTTCTTGACGATAAATCTACACGGACGAAAGTATGGGCGAAAATTCATCTTAGCTTTACAGGAGAGACTGGACAACCTCAGCATACTAGATTATAACAATCAAATGCGCCATGAGATTCTCTGCGAAATAAAGCTCACAACCGCTGACTTTATTACTCATCGTCAGTTCGCTAAAAAACAAATGATTAAGAATGCTCAGGAATTTTATAAAAATGAGTTTACCCAAGTACCCTCTACTTTAATTTATACCGATACTGAATGTTTACACATCGAAAATTGCTCACAAGCCCTTATTCAAAATTATCTTCGTCACATTGAAAAAACTGCCTAAGGGCAGTTTTTTTGTAGACACAGCCTTAAAGGCTCTGTCTATAATGTCTTGTCTCCATTACAATTTACCTAAAGCAGCTTCCAGTTGTCCTTTGATCACTTCATTTGTCTCCGCAAAAGCTTCAGAGAAATTCTGGTTGAGATCTTTCAGATGACTTGGACGTACTCGTTTCACAAATTTAAGTGCTTTAAGTTTCTTGATTGTCTCGGAAACATCTTCTTCATTCACATAAAGCAAGCTATAATGCGCTTTGCGGCTTGTATAGCCAAGATCCCCATAGTGACTAAGTTGTCTGTTCCCTTTGTAAGAGTTGCAATAGACAAAAAGCGCAATTCTCCCTTGCATTTCAAGCGGACGAACTGTCTTATCTTCCGATTTCTTTGTCAATATTTCTTTATCAATGATGGCGTCCATGACGGCTTCCTCCTTTCAAAGGTAAATTTTCATCTACAAAAATGTGTTCTGAAATTGCTGAACTGATGTCTTTTGTTAGCTCGGATAACAGCTCCTGCAAATCATTTTCAGCTACGCGAAGCTGATAAACCTTCTCATTGAGCAGGATTTCTTTTCGGAGCTGAGCCAGTTCTGGCCTAAAAGCGATATACTCCTGATTGTCCGTAAGAAGTCGGAGCTTAGATTGTAAGTCTTCATCTTCTTCAAAAGCCTTTTTTAAAGCACGATAAGTAGCGACTTCGGGTAATTCCAAAAAATCTTTAACCACTTCATCGATTAAATCATCAATTTCAAACAACTGTTCATTTATGATTAACATAACCTTATTATACCAGAAAACCAACTTTACCGCTTTTTCTCAACCCTCTTCCGTAAACTTTCTCTGTTTTTTCATTTACCATAAATGACATTTTTTATAAGTCTGTTCTAAACATGTAGCACATCATCTTGCCAAATTAATTCAAAAAAGATATAATTAACTGATAATGTCTATAATTGTACATAAAATTACAGAAAGGTTTTTATGAATAATGAAAACAATCAGACCCAGAGAGGTCTGAAAAATCGTCACATCCAGCTTATTGCAATAGCAGGAACTATCGGAACAGGTCTTTTCTTAGGAGCAGGTCAATCTATCAGTATGACCGGGCCTTCCATTCTTTTGATTTATATCATTATTGGTGCCTTAATGTTCATCTTGCTCCGTGCAATCGGTGAAATGCTCTATATGGATCCTGAGCAACACTCTTTCCTTAACTTCGTCAGTCACTATCTAGGCAACAAGGCCGGATATTTTATTCAATGGTCTTATTGGCTTGTTGTTATCTTTATGGCTATGGCTGAGTTAACCGCTGTAGGGGTCTACATCCAGTTCTGGTTACCAAGTGTTCCTGTCTGGCTTACCGAAACCGTTATCCTCTTGGCCTTAACTGCTTTAAACACACTCAACGCTAAATTCTTCGGTGAAACAGAGTTTTGGTTTGGGATGATAAAAATCGTTGCTATCGTTGGGTTGATTGTTACTGCCATCATCATGGCCTTCAGTGGCTTCCAAGCAGATGGTACAACAGTTAGTCTTAGCAATGTGACGAAGGACTTCTCCTTCTTCCCTAATGGCATCACAAACTTCATCGGGAGCTTCCAAATGGTAATGTTTGCCTTTGTTGCGATGGAATTTATCGGAATGACCGCTGCTGAAACCTTGGATCCACGTCCAACACTTAAAAAAGCGATTAATCAAATTCCGATTCGTATTTTAATCTTCTATATCGGAGCACTCACTGCGATTATGTCTATCTATCATTGGACAGATATTCCTGCAGATCAATCTCCATTCGTTATGGTCTTTGACCTTATTGGTTTCAAGTGGGCAGCAGCAGTGATTAACTTTGTCGTCTTGACTTCTGCAGCTTCAGCGCTTAATTCAGCACTCTTCTCAACTACACGTAATCTTTTCTCTCTTTCAAAATTACACGGAGACAAAGCATTACAGCCCTTCACAAAACTTTCGAAAAATGGTATCCCAACAAATGCCCTTTTCTTCACAGCAGCACTAATCTTCTTAGCCCCATTTATCTCACTTATTCCTGGTGTGTCTAACGGCTTTGTCTTTATCACAAGTGTTGCGACTAATCTCTTCTTGATTGTTTATATCATGACCTTGATTGCTTATACAAAATATAGAAAATCAAGTGAGTATCTCGAAGACGGCTTTAAGGTTCCAATGCCGAACGTATTAGTTCCAGTGACTATCGTCGCATTTGGCTTAATCTTTATTTCCCTCTTCTTCTTCAAAGATACACGTATACCAGCGATTGGTTCAGCAATCTGGATCGTCGTCTTCGGGATTATTTCTTATCTCCGTAAAGAAAAAACAGTTGACTTATAAATAAAAAAAACTTCTGAATACAGAAGTTTTTTTTATTTATTCTAATTCAAGCTCGATTTCTTCTACTCCAGCTGCTTCAACCTTTACTTTTTCATCTGCTTTTGCTGGTTTAGCATCTTCTTTTTCATTTTCTTCATCACTTTCAATCAAACCGTGATTTTGACGTACTTTACGGTCGATTTCATTGAAAATTTCAGGATTATCTTTAAGGAAGGCTTTCGCTTTCTCCGCACCTTGACCGATCTTTTCGTCATTATAGGAGAACCAAGCACCTGCTTTCTTCACAATTCCTTCTTCAACGGCAATTGTTAAGAGTTCACCTGTTTTAGAAATACCTTCACCAAACATGATATCTACTAAAGCAACTTTAAATGGTGGCGCAACTTTGTTTTTAACAACTTTAATCTTCGTCAACTTACCAATGGCTGTTTTGTTGTCACCAGAGCCTTCTTCGATTTTTGTGCTACCACGAACGTCTAAACGTACAGAAGCATAGAATTTCAAAGCACGACCACCAGGCGTTGTTTCTGGGCTACCAAACATAACACCGACTTTTTCACGCAATTGGTTGATAAAAATCGCCGTTGTTTTTGTTTTGTTGATGCCTGCAGCAAGCTTACGCATGGCTTGACTCATCATACGTGCTTGCAAACCAACTGTCGAATCTCCGATTTCACCGTCAATTTCGGCACGTGGTGTCAAAGCAGCAACAGAGTCGACAACAACAAGGTCCACTGCACCAGATTCAATCAATTTCTCAGCAATTTGCAAGCCTTGCTCACCATAGTCAGGTTGTGACAAAAGAAGTTGGTCAATGTCGACACCAATCGCTGCAGCATAGACGGGATCCAAAGCGTGCTCCGCATCGATAAAGGCAGCAATACCACCTTCAGCTTGCACTTGAGCAACCGCATGTAGCGCAACCGTAGTCTTACCAGAACTTTCTGGACCGTAGATTTCGATGATACGACCTTTAGGATAACCACCGGCACCAAGTGCAATATCCAAAGCCAAACTTCCTGAGCTTGTGACTTGAACTTTTTGACTTGCTGCTTCACCCAAACGCATCAAAGAACCTTTACCAAAATCCTTTTCGATGAGATCAAGCGCATCTTTTAAGGCTTTTTCACGTTCTGCACCATATTTTTTTGTGATATCTTCTAATTTTTTCTTTTTCTTTGTAGCCATTATTTTCTCCGTTAATCTCTTGCTCTTTATATTATAGCATTTTTAATTTTGTTTGAAACTGATTGCACCGCATATTTTAGTACGTAAAAAATTGAAGTTTTCACTCTACTTTTTGACAATATGGGCAAAAATGTGATCCACGACCTGCGACCTTTATCTTTTCAATCACTGCTTGCTGGCAATGTGAACAAAGCTGTCCTTGCTTGCCATAAACCATAAGTAACTCCTGCATACTTCCTTCTTTACCCATCGCATTTTTATACGTCCGAATGCTGGATCCCCCACGTTCAACTGCCGTTTGGAGGACTTCAATCGTATAATCGTGAATGCGGTGAATTTGAACATCGCTCAAGGCTGAAGCAAGCATTTCAGGATGCACTTGTGAGCGCCAAAGTACCTCATCAACATAGATGTTTCCTAGCCCAGCAACTAAAGTCTGGTCTAAAAGATAAGGTTTTATCTTCTTTTTCGATTTCTTTAGTTTTTCAGCAAAAATCTTCTCATCAAAGGTTTCAAAACTTGGCTCTGGGCCAATCTTTTTCGAAAGGAAATAACGTTCAACATCCTGACTTTTCAATAATTCCCAGGTGCCAAACTTGCGGACATCAGCATAAACAAGTGTCGCATCTGAAAACTTGACAAAGAGATGATCGTGCTTTTGCTTGACAAACTCCAGCGGTTCTACCCGGTATTTCCCCTCCATACGTAAATGGGAAATCAAGGTCCACTGACCAAAATCAAAAAGCAAGTACTTGCCACGGCGCTGGATATCTTTGATGACTTGACCTTCAAGTTCTTTTTTTAACTCCTCGAATCCTGTTAAAACCATTCGTGGATATGAACTTTCAATCTCCAATATTTTTTTATTTCTCACCAGGTTTTCCAAGCCTCGGCGTACATTTTCGACTTCTGGTAACTCAGGCATCTGTTTGCCATCCTATCCTAATTATTGGGTCTAATCAATGGAGAGTACAGCACACTCATGCAAAAGCCGGAGCTCTTCCCACCCATCAAATATTGAACCTATCAATATTATAGTCTATTTCCTTATTAAAATCAATAGATTATATTGGTTTTTTCGATATAATAAAAAAGCAGCTCAAACGAGCCAACTTTTACATATAATCTTCTTTCTTGTAACCAAAGTCAGATAAATCCATCTTACGGTCGCGCCAGTCATTTTTAATCTTGACCCATGTTTCAAGATAAACTTTATCACCCAGCATTAGTTCAATATCACGGCGGGCCAATTTCCCAATCTTACGAATCATATCGCCGCCTTTACCGAGGATTATTCCTTTTTGGCTCTTACGTTCAACAATGATAGTTGCCATGATATGAATTTTACCTGTTTCTTCGTCACGTTTCATCGAATCTGTTGTTACTGCAATGCTATGCGGCACTTCTTCACGTGTTAAAAGCAAGATTTTTTCACGAATCATTTCACTAACTAAAAAGCGTTCTGGATGGTCTGTCACCATATCTTCTGGGAAGTATTGTGGGCCTTCTTCGAGCTTGTTGCTCAATGTTCCGAGTAAACGTTCTGTGTTATTGCCTTGTAGCGCCGAAATTGGCACAACTTCCGCAAAATCCATCTGTGAAGTATAGTCTGAAACAGTTTCAAAAAGTGCATCTGGGTGAACTTTATCAATCTTGTTAACAACCAAAATAACAGGGACATCTGCAGTTTTCAGGCGTTCAATAATCATGTTTTCACCAGTCGAGCGCGGCTCGTCAGCAGCAACCATGAAAAGGACCATGTCACACTCACGAAGCGTAGAATAGGCAGATTGCACCATAAAATCGCCCAAGGCATTATGCGGTTTATGGATACCCGGTGTATCGATAAAGATAATTTGTTCCTTATCTGTCGTATAAATCCCTTGAATTTTATTCCGTGTCGTTTGTGGCTTGTCGCTCATAATCGCTATCTTTTGGCCCATCACATGATTTAAAAATGTTGATTTTCCAACATTGGGACGGCCTAAAATGGCTACAAATCCTGATTTAAAAGTATTATTTGTCATAGTGCTATTCTACCATATTTTAGCCTTATATTCTCCCTCTTCTATATTTTCTTGAGGGAAAAGAGAAAGTTTTCAGTGCCTTGATATTAAGTATAGCTCATGCTATAATAAAAATAAGAAAAGGACTTGCGCTAACAAGTCCCCTGTAGCCGTTTTAAGAACGGTAGCCAATATTTAGTTTAAATAACTGTCATACTCAGCTAAAAGTATAATGACAGTTATTTTTTGTTTCTATCGTTGATTTTTAACATCAGCGTTGCAAATGCAAGAGCAAACATTAAAGTCTCAAATATTGACAAACCTTTCGCCTTTCATGTTTTATGAGAGATTACCAAAACCATGGCATCACCTCCAATCAGGCTACCGTCTTTTTACTTCTACCCTATCATTCTAGCATAGAGAAATCTTAAATCTAAGTTGTCTGCTTTAGCTAGGGGCAGATATGCCCATCCCGTCCTTTAATGTTTTAAAACTTGTTTTCAACTCTCTTGATATAAGGTATGGCTAATGTTATAATAAAAATAAGAAAAGGAGCTTGCTACTAACAAGCTCCAATGAGACCGCTTAAGACGGTTGGCATTAGTTAGTCAAAAAATAGACCGAACTGTCCAAAAGTTAGCGGTCTATTTTTTTGTATTCTTTATTATCTCGATAATGAGATGGAGCAGCATCAGGATGAAGCCCGCAAAGGCGAGCATCAAGCTTAAGCTGTCGGAAATACTCAAAAAATCTAGCCTTTCTAGTTTGATAGGGAATTGCCCTGTATCATCGGCATCACCCCTCTTTCTATACTAAGCCAACCGCTTAAAACTCTCTCAGCTTCATTATAGCATAGACGTTGCGCCTTAAAAAGAGCGCTTCTCCTTCTCACTTGTGCTTCTATTCCCCTCGGGAAGCCCTGCAAAGCCTGTCTCCACGGAATTTTACCGCTCTAAAAACTTGGCAGTCAGTAAGCCATATTTGGCACACCATTAAAAAACGGATCAAGTCCTCACTTGCTCCATTTTTTATTTTTAGCTGTTGCTCCTCTTATAGAGTTGGTAAGCAACCCGTAGGAAGATAAGTCCTAGAAGTACCGCACCAACTGCCAGCGTATCGCCAACATCTGGCAAGCGCTCCGTGGTTCGTGGTTTGTCTGCTGGAGGCGCTTGGCTTGGCGGTTGCTTCATTCCCACATAAGTGTTGCGAATGGTAAAACCCTTCCGTGCATCGCCGCTTATCTTTGTCTCATAGCCATTGACAGCCAGCTCTTTAACCTGATAGACAATCTCCTTGCCGTCTGCATCAAAGCGTGGCACATCTTGGAAAATCGCCTGCCAGTCGTTCGCTTGACTGAGCTGTTTCCGGCTGACTTCCTCCTGACCTGCAAAGAGCTGAACAATGATGGACTGCGGTTGCAAGTTAGGAGGAAGTTCCTTATGTTCCCAAACTTTTTTCACAGGAATATCCAAACTTTCGCCCAGCAAGGCGCGCTTGTCAAAATGGTTGGTAAAGACCGGCCGTAAGCTCTCAACCCCTTGTCCGTTTTTGCTCAGCCATTGCTTACCTAAGCTCAGCTTGCCATCTAGAGCTTGCTCCACTTGTACATGCCAGGTATACTCTGCATTGTCATAGGTCCAGCCTAAAGTATTTCCACGTTTTTCATGTACCGTAAACTCAAAAGTTCCCGCTCGGTCCAAAGAAACCTGAGGAAAAGAAACGCGCCCGCTATTGGTGATATGCACCGTCTGCCCACCCGGATTCATGATAAAGCTGAAGCGTTCGTCCTGTGGTGCAGGATCGCCTATCAGGCGTTTTTCAATCTCTAACTGCGCCTTAACTGGCGGTATCCATGTGTTATGCAGATCGATATACCCCGCCTTAGTTTTGGTTTGCCAGCCAGAGATTGGCACTTCGCGAATACGATAGTCTATCTCCTCGCCCGCATCGTCAAACTTGGACAAATTTTCGAAGCGGTAAGTCCAGTCCGGACCGGTCACATCGGTCTGACGGACGACCATATCATCTTGCAGGAGCTGTACTGTGATTTGCTCAGGCACTTGCACACTGTCAGGTTTTTCCCAAGTCTTTTGTCCTGAAAGGGAAATGTTTGAGCGGAGATAGCGGTTAGTCTGGCGGACATAGATATTACGATTGCGATGTTCATCCTCCACGCTTCCTGTGCCATACTCAATGCTCTGCTGGCTGAAGCCCGCATCAAAGCTGTCATGCTCGACCACTCGCCAACGGTCGCCCAGCTCCAGCTCGATAGGTACAGAACTCTCACCACTGCGCAGGCGAATCTCCCGGTCTTTCACATCATTGATATAGAGGTCAAACACAAACTCATGGCCTGCGTCATAACCCACACCTTCGACAAGCTTTTGCAAAATCAACTTGGCGCGCTCGGACGGGATACGGTAGTTGGGAAAACGCACGACATGCAAGTCGTTATTATCAGCAGGAACTTCATCAGAGTCGTCAGAGTCATCCGCATCATCATTAGTTTCCATCTCTACTGTCTTTTCCGTCTTATGCGCCTTATTGGCTTGCTCTTCCTTGGGCACATTGACCGTGTGCCCCTTGATTTCTTGTAGGGCTTCGATATAAGAGTCGGTGGAAATTTCTCGCAACCTGTAGGTCAAGCCCGGTGGTAAATCCTGAAAGAGGGCTTTCTGACCGTGGCGCAAGCGAATGATATCGCCTGAGACGAAGTCGATTAAGTCCCCTTCTTTATCGCCTTCCACAATCCTATACTGGAAAGTCCGCCCTTCATGAGGTTCAAGTATCACCTCAAACTCAAAGTATTCTTTGAGGTCGGCAGAATCATCCGAGTAGAGGAACTTGGTAAAGGCAAGTGCTGTAAAGCTTGGCAACTGACCCTCGGGCTGATAGATATTGCGGAAGAGATGGCGGTTCCCCACTGTATCTGCTACTATCTCCCCACGGATATACTCCGTCTCAGAGACAAAGTCCGTCCTAACTGACTCAATAACCTTATAGGATATGCCGATGGGCAAGTCATGGATAATGAGAATCTCGCCATGACGGAGCTTTATCGTGTCGCCATGCGCAAGCTTGCCTTCACGAATGTCGTCGTCATTCTCCGGATCATCGTCGATTTGGTAGCGGTTTGTGGTATAGCGAAAGCTAGCATCTTCTGGCACATCAGGAAGTTGGATGGTAAATTCAAACTCAAGTAGCTTTTGTTCTTCGGTCACCTCAGAGCCGTCAAAGTTTATCACTTCTTTCTTAATATCAAGCGTGCGTGTCTTACCAAAGTTGGTAAAAGCTACGACAGACGGTGCTTCATGGTTGATATTACCCGAGGTATTATGGGCTTGCCCATGCTGGAAGCCAACTTCCTCCACCTCATAATGTAGGCCGACAGGCAGAGCGCTAAAGACCGCACGCTGTCCGTGGCGGAGCTTCAATGTCTCTCCTGAAGCCAGCTGATGTTCCTCGCCCTCGCCATTGATCTGGTAGCTGTACGTGCCCCCATCAGAGAAGGTCACGCGAAATTCAAACTTTTGCGCGCCTTGCAGCTCGGAAAGCTCGCGCCCGTCGTCGTTTTTCAGTGTCTTTTCGATGATGAGGTCGCCTGAGAGCCGGCGGTTGTAGGCGGTCACGACCGTAGAGCCGTTGGGCGTGCTGGGCTCAACTGTGAAGTCGTAGCGCTTTAGCTCCTGTCCTTGCTGATCCTTATCGGGCGCAAAGCCATAAGGCAGACGGACTTCACGGAAGAAATACCGCCCTGGTGGCAAGGCAACACTTATCCGCCCGTCTGCATCGGTGGTCCTAACCGTACCCACCTGCTCATAAACTTCGGGGTCTTGCTGAGTGATTTCATAGAGGGCAAAGTCGGCGCCGGGGACAGGGATGTTGGTTGTGTTTCCTGCTGTATCTCGCTCCAGCTTGAGTAGCTGGACGGTACGCTTGGCGGTCTGTACCTGTCCATCATTGATGGCGCTTTGTCTGCCGCTGCTCCAAGCCCAGGTTCCTGTTATCCCTGTGGCAAGTAATAACAAACAAAGTAGCGAAAAGAGGACAGGGCGTTTAGCTACCAGTCCGCGAAAAATCTGCTGGAATTTACTCAAAACCTGTCCTCCTTTTTTTTAGTGGGGTTATTTACAAGTTAGTCGTCCCAACCCTCAAGCTCTAACTCAGTTGCAACATTATGCCATATTGTTGCTCCATTTACGTCTACCACATCTTCAAGCAATTCCAAGACATTTGCTTGAGTAGTTCCTGCAAATCCTCCCATCACATGAAGCGTATAATTCCAGTCACCGCTGATAGTGTCAAGTCCTGCACTCTGTGGGAGCTTCGCATCGACATAGAAGCTGGTTGCTTGACCAGGCTCTAAGATATTTGCCCAGTAAGCCCAACCTGTAGTTTCGTCAACAATCCAGTAGTTTCCTATCGTTGAGAAATTCGGAAATTCTACTGGATTATTTCCCAAATGCTGCCATTGGGCAAAAGTGATGACCCTATTGTCTTGATTAAGCACTTGACGAGTTGTGTGCTCCTCTGGAGAGTCTGTACCACCAGGGGGGAGTCTGTCATCAAGCGCATTAGATACTTGATTGGCTTGCCAATAGCCAGCTGTACCCGCTCCTGGATGCGTAACTCCTCCAGCTGCAACATCATGGGCTGTCCCTGCTGCGGCAGATTCGTCGTTATCAGTGAGGTTAAACGTCGGCATAAACCATGGACGATTCGCGCCATGCGCTGGATTTCCTAAGGCCAGACGGTAATAGGTATCTAGAGGATGAAACTGTCCGGCTTCTATAGGGACACGATATCCACTTAGAAATTCTGCATCATCTATCTGAGGGATATAAGCTGGCCACTCTGCTGGATCACTTGTAGGGTCAACGCCGGGTACGACCGAGATGTCGTTCTTGGTCATCAGCTCGGTCAACTTCACACGGACAAAGATAGGCTGTGTCCCGAAGTTTTCAGCAAAAACGTCCTTGTTGCCTGAAGCATCATCAAAATAGTCATGAACACGTCCACCGTGATTTGGACGGTTGGTGTCTTCCGTGATATTGAGGACACGCTGTCCGAAGTTGGTAAAGGCGAAAGTTCCACCGATCAGGGCAAGCGCCGCAGCAAGGCCACCAATCTTGAGGAGTTTTTTGGTTCTATCTTTCATAAAATCATAATTCCTTTTCTTTTTTTATTTTTTGAGTGTTGAAACTTTATAGAGACGGTATTTTTCGGTGTGATAGTATCCTCCTTTAGTTGTCTTTTTCTTTAGTTGATGATTTTGTCGAGGAGTGTTTGCGCTGAGGGCGAAACTCCTGTCCAGTCGCCCACATCCTCGGATGTTGCCAAGTCGGACTCGGCATAAATCCCGTAGTAGGTGTCTTTGTTGTCAAAGTCTACCTCTAGAGCATCCAGTAGAAGACTGGTCGCTGTGCGCTGGGGCAACCATGTCGCCCAGTAAAGCCAACCGTTATCATCATGCACCCAGAAGTTGCCAGTCGGCTTACCTGTGCTCTGCCATTCCTGCAGGGTCATGTAGCCGCCATAGTCGGACTGGACCGTTGCCTGTGCCATGTGGTTCACATCAGGTATCACCACCTCTACTTCTGCTGCCTTGTCCCAAGTGCGTAAGTCGGACGTATGCTTTTGTCCCTCGGTCCACTGGTCGTGCGTGCCGGGCATCAGTATCCCTAAGTCAGTGTTGAATCCTCCTGTCTGCCCTTCACGCCCGTCTCCTGTGGTATTGGACTCGGCACTGTGATTGTTTTGGTTAAAGGTCGGCATGAAGATTTTCGGACGACTATTGTCATCGCCCAGATAGAGCGTGACAAAGTCGGCTAACGCAGAGTTGCTATCGCGCTCGGGTTTGACGACCGCCCAAGAGTTGGGGTCACTCAACGTGGCTTGCTCTAAGCCGGCACCTTCGAGAGGTGTCGCTTGGTTGCCTGTATTGTTGCCTGCGCCCTGTCCACGCTCCATGTACTCGCTCAGACGCACTCGAGCCAAGATTTTTCTTGAGGAGAAGTTCTCCACATAGATATCTTTGTTTACTCTACCTGACCCATTGGTCAGATGACCAAAACCCTCAAAGTCATCATGCAAGCGTGCACCGGGCGGTGCTTGATGAGAAGTTATACCCAGCACACGTTGTCCGAAGTTGGTAAAGGCAAAGGTGCCACTCACGCTAAGACTTAATGTTGTCAGAAGAAGGACGAAAATGATATGCCTTTTCTTGTAATGCCACAGAAAGCGCAAGCTTTTTGGGCAGGCTTTGACAGCTAGAGTGCACTTTTGCAAAGCCCATTTCTCAAAAAACTTCGTGCGCTGTTTCATATGTCCGCACCTCGCTTTCTGTCACATCGCGCGTTTGCCGTCCCCCTTTTTTCTTTTTCAACTTCCGCTGTTTCAATGCCAAAAGGATATAGTTGATAATCTCATGGAGCAACAAGGTAGCAATTAACATGACGATAACTGAAACAATCAGATTGTTTCGGATAAAGTGAATGGCGCGCCCCAGCGGATAGCTGGAAAAGATAACCTGCCCGATGATGTTGCTGGCATGGACCATATCGGCATCTTCACGCTGGTTGTCCGTCCCCTTAGTCGTGAAACCTCGCTCACGGGTCCGCAGATGATTTTCCTCGATGCCTGTGATACGGTGGGTCACCACTCGATCGGACTCGGTGATAAAGGTAATATCATCACCGATATCCAATGTATTGGCATCCACCTGTCGAGTCAGGAGGAAGGTATTTCGTGGATAAACGCTGCGCATAGAGTTAGACAATACAGTCATGGGCGAAAAACCACCTATATTGATGGGCTTACTGGCTTCATCCTGCAAGATTAAGCGTGATTCGACAAAGACCAAAAGCACGATGATGATAAGGTAGAAAAAAGCATTGCTCACAAGGCTAGCGCCTTTTGATTTGGGCTTTGCTGGGTGGTTACTGCCATAATCCTCAAAAGCCAGCTGTGGACTGTGCCGATGATAAAACTCCGAGCGCGCCGCCGGCGATACCGTCATCTGACTGACGACCAGTGTCGGATAACGCCTTGCCTCTTGAGGAAAGGCGGTATAACAATGGTAAGGCTTTTGGGGATCAGTATGTAGCACATCCTTTCCCACAGCTACAGCTGTAGGTGGTTGCTCCTTAACTATGTCGTTGCTGTCGGGCACAACTGCCGGACTTTTGTTGCGCAAGATTTCTGATGGGGCTGATTCTGATGGGGCTGATTCTGATGGGGCTGATTCTGATGGGGCTGATTCTGATGGGGCTGATTCTGATGGGGCATCCTTCAGCCGTGCTTCGCTGGCTGAGAGGATGAGTTCCACTTCATCGAGAAGGTCTTGGATGTCCGGTGAAAATTCAAGAGCATCCAAGGTAAACTTGCCGCCACCACTCAGATCCCAACTTTTCAGCGTATCGAGCGGGTAGGGTGTCTTGTCCATTCCTTTCCTCCTTTCTATCCAAAGTATGATTTCTCTCTTCATATAAATTTTGAGTTACAGATATATATATGACATTTCTAATATTTATATAGTTACATTTTAGTTACATAACAATTATATAAAATTAATATTGAAAATAAAAAAGATATGTGAGGATTATGAAAAAAAAAAAAAAAGAGAGCCTTTTTTAGCTCTCATAAATTTGCGTTTTTGTTTTTGGATACTTCCCTATGAGTTGGGAATATTCTCTCTGCCATAGTTGTAGCTACTCTTATTGACTTTATTTACGCGTTTTGATATACTAAAATAAAAGCTGAGAGCTATTGCCGTAGCTCCCAGCGTAAATCTTGGAACTCTTGTCTTTAACGTCTCCTGCGAGACGTTTTTTTAATTCTATCAGCTATTGATGAGTCAATTTTGAAACGACCCCAAGCCCTAAGAACTATCGATATCGCAAGAGCAACATAGATAACAAGCATCCCATGCTTTCCTTTCCCTCATAGTGTTAACCTCCCATGTCTTGGATTGTGTGAAGGGCACGCTATTTGTTCCAGTTAAACAGACTTACAAGACAAGCGAGGGATCAATCTCACTTGGCTATGACATTATTATAACATTGTCATGACATATCCTCAAATACTGCTTTACTTTTCCTTTTTTCATATTCGTTCTAAAAAAAAACGCTCAAGACAGCTATTCAAATGCCGTTTTGAGCGTTTTTTCTATTTATTTATCGCCGCGATTACGCATTACGAAGCCAGCTTGTTTTTCGCTACCTTGTGTTTTTGGTTTACGGTCTTTTTTGTAGTAGTCCCGTTTTTTATCGTCACGATCACGCCAGTTGCGTTTCTTGTCGTCGCGGTCACGGTCGCCGCCTTTGCCACGGTAACCGCCCTTGCCATCACGATCGCCACCACGGCCACCGCGGTTGTTGTTACGATCACGTCCATAACGGCCGCCACCTTTGTTGCCGCCTTTACCTTTGCCCTTGAAGCCTTTGCCTTCACCATTAAATGGCAATGGGCGTTCTGCTGTGATTTGGACTTCTGGCATTGTGTCAGGGTCTTTCACACGGCTTTGGATAAGCATAGCAACCAATTCTTTGACATCGTATTCTGCCATGAGTTGTTCTGCATCAGCATCAAATTTTGTCAACTTGCCTTTAAGGCTACCGTCTTGGAGGTCACGTTTGATTTCATCCATGGCAACAGAAAGACTGGCTTGATAAGCATCTTCTTTTGTTGGTGGACGCATGCCCTTCATTTCTTTCTTGGTCAATTTTTCAATGGCACGGAGATAACCCATTTCATTGTAGCTAACGAAGGTTACAGAACGACCTGACTTACCGGCACGACCTGTACGACCGATACGGTGAACATAGCTTTCTTGGTCTTGGGTAATGTCGTAGTTGTAAACGTGGGTTACACCTGAGATGTCAAGTCCACGGGCTGCAACGTCAGTAGCAACCAAGATATCCAAGTGGCCACCTTTGAAATCGCGTAAAACGCGTAAACGTTTGTTTTGGTCCAAGTCACCGTGAATACCTTCAGCACGATAACCACGTAATTTCAAACCACGTGTGATTTCATCCACACGACGTTTTGTACGTCCAAAGACAATAGCGAGTTCTGGACGTTCAACATCAAGCAAACGTGTCAAGACATCAAATTTTTCAAATTCTTTTGTCTTGATAAAGTATTGATCGATACGGTCAGCAGTCATTTCTTTAGCCGCAACTTTGATATGCTCTGGATTCTTCATGAATTTGACACCGATTTTTTTGATGTCATTTGGCATAGTTGCTGAGAAGAGCAATGTTTGACGTTCTGCTGGTGTTTTGCCGATGATGAATTCGATATCCTCAAGGAAGCCCATGTTAAGCATTTCATCTGCTTCATCAAGAATCAATGTTTCAAGATGTGAGAGGTCAAGCGCTTTACGTTTGAGCAAGTCAACCATACGTCCCGGTGTACCCACAACGATATGAGCACCTGAGCGCAAAGCTTTGATTTGTTTTTCGATGCTTGAACCACCAAAAACAGTGCGGACTTTAAGCCCTTTAGATTTACCAAAGC
>DWTS01000045.1:0-20140 GCA_018250615.1 Oechydrus chersis rufus | reverse complement strand
ATGAAAAAAATGAAAAACGATATAAAAAGTCAAGAATAAGGTGTTTTTATGCTAAATGATTTAATAAATTGTTGAAGTCACGCAAAAAATCTTACAAGAGTATAAGTTTAAAAAATTATTATTTGTGGTGGGAGGGAAGGATAAATAAAATGGAGGTAACATTTGAAAATTTATGAATTGGCAAGAGAATTGGGCGTGGATAGAGAAGCGCTCCTTTTTTTTGCTCAAAATCAAAAAATTGAAGTCAAAAGTATCGCTGCAGAGTTAACATCTGAAGAAAAAGATTTGCTACTTTTGGCTTTTGATGAAGCAGGAGGAAAATTAGAGCCTGTGATACCTGAAGAACTGATAACAACTGGTGCGACAGGTAAAGAAGAAGGGGCAGGGAAACAAAGTATTTTTAAGGGATTTTTCTCTGGTTTAAAAAAATATGAGAAAAAGCCCAAAGAACCTGAAATTCCCAAAACTAAAATAGTAAAAGAAGGTAAAGCACTGCGTATTTACCGTCTAGTTGTTATCCTGATTATTGGTTTATTTGTAGGATTGGGTTATTCCGCTTACAATGCCAATGTTCAAGTTACTGATTTGACACAAAAAGTTAACGAAACTACTCAAACCTTAGGTGAAAATCAAAAAAACTTATCAAAGGAAAATGAAAAGCTATTAGAGCGTGTGAAAGTTTTAGAAAATGGAAATAAAAAGTCAGAATCCACTTCAAAAAGTACGGAGAAGAAGGCTTCAACTCCTAAAGCTAAAACACAACCCTCTCAAAATAAAAAATAGAAAGTTGGATTAAAATATGAATTTTGATGATATTAAGGCAGGATTTGTTGTTCTACTTGCTGTTATTGCAGGGATTATGATTTTTAAACATTGGAAAAATGGTGCATGGGTGGAAATCATCTCGGTTCTTGCTATTGGTGGTATTATGTGGGCGTTGTTCACAGGAAAGGATATATTTGCCATTATGTGGGACTTTATCACAGCTATCCTAAAAGTCTTTGGCGTAAATATTGCGTGATTGTCTATGGAAAAACAACATTATGATTATGCGATAGGTTTAGAAACACCCTATTGGATTCAAGAAATCAGACTGCGAGGCAAAGTCTACTGGACTTTCCAAACACCCTTATCTGTACCTTTTTTAGGGGTTACAGCTTTAAGCGCAGTTGCGGTTTTTCTTTTTATCCATCCGCTACTTCCAATTCTTAGATACGTTCCTTTTGTACCTGTTGCTTTGTGTACAATATTACCTTGGTTTATAGGTAAATCATATGTAGAAAAAGAGCCTGACGGTAAAAAAATGCACTACTATATTTATGGTGTGTTTCGCTTTATTAAAAATTTTGGTTTTGATAAACGTTGTATTTATGCTGAAGAACGGAGGGAAGAAGTGCAAGAAAAGATTGTATTTGAAAAAGTTATGCTTTAGAGAAAGCTAGAAAGAGGAATATGAAACTTAGTTACCCAATTGAACAATATAAGGAGAATTTAGTCTTAACCAAAGAAAGAGAAGTGATGGCTTTTTACATGATCCCTTACTTTTCTTCTTCTCCGATTAATTTCAAGAAAAAGAAAGAAACAAAGGAAACAATAGAAAAAGCGGTAAGAAAACTTCTACCGAACGCCTATTTTGAACTTTCTTTAGTATCACGTGATTTTCTTTTGGAAGAAAAAATGTCAGACCTTGCAAAAACTTTTGTATCTGAAAATAAAAAATCTGGAGAAGTTTATCTTAAAGAAATAACAGAACGTTATACAAAAGAGATGGAAATCCCTTATAAGTATTTTTGGTTGCTAGGGGTCTATATCTCTAAAGAAATGAAAGATATGTCTTTCAAAGAACTTGTGAAAAATGCAATAACAAGACAAACTGCAGCTTTGATGAACGCTTTTGGACGGTACGTTCAGGTGGGAGAAGATTGGGCAGAAAATTGGTATCATGCAGAAATGGAATTGAGACAAACTCTTTCACCATTGAAACCTGTACCTTTATCTGATGACCAAACCTACTATTATCAAAAGCTGCAGTTCCTGCCTTATATTCCACATTTGTATAAGGATGTTTTAGAATCACGTACTATTAACAATATTACAGATACCATGATTTATGCGAATAATATGGGGGAGTTACAGTTTGTAAGTCCTTTTGGTAAAAGCTATCTCACTATATTACCTATTGGAAAGTCAAATGGACTTTTGAGCAATAATCATATTGGTGAAGTTGTGCAGTCTTTTAACTTCCCTATTGGTTTAAAAATAAAAGCTCATTTTCCTGATATGAAAAGCTCTTTCGGTTATAAATCCAAAATGAGCCAAAGTTTAGTACGTTCCAAAACGATTATGCGTGAAACTGCAAATACAGGAAACGTTATGCACGACCGTATTATTATTGGACGACAAGGTCTAAATGATATGGCAAAAAAAGTTCAAGCAAAAGAACCTATTATTGAATATGGGGCTTTTTTATTTATCGCAGCTTCAAGCCGTGAACAATTAAGAAGTCGTGTAAAAACAGCTATTAGTGCGTTTGAAAATAAATTTGTACTGGAGCGAGCACGTATGGATCAAGCTTATCTTTTCCAATCGTTACTTTATGGTGCAAAATTAGACCGCACGACACGTTTTTGGTATCACTCCTCAGATTCTGCAGGTTTTTCTCAACACTTGCCTTTTACAACAACAAAAAGTGGTTCGGATTCAGGTTTCCCCTTAGGTCGAGTAGATACAAATTATCACAAGTGGGAAGATTTAAACCAAGCCATTCATGCTTCAAGAAATATTGTCCTCTATAACCCTATGCTTGCCAATAAAGAGGGGATTGCAGGAAAGGTGACTAAAAATCTTTTAACAACAATCACAGGTATGACGGGTTCTGGGAAGACAATTCTTGCACAAAATCAATTCTTACAAAATGTACACTCTAAAATTAAAACACTTTATATTGACCCTAAACACAACATTAGGGCACAATGGCTAAGTGTATCGCAAAATCCGGTATGGCGTAAGAAAAATCCAGAACTGGCAGCGGTAATTGATAGCATTAACTTTGTAACACTTGATTATCAAAAACCAGAAAATGAAGGTGTTCTTGACCCTATCGTATTTTTGAATCCAGAAGATGCTTTGACAGTGGCTAAAACCATGCTTAAGTATTTAGGAGAGGGTACGTGGAAGAAAGAAGAAACAACAGCTATTTCTAAAGCTGTAAAGGCGGTTGTGAAACGTAAACTCGAAGGTGAAACAGTCGGCTTTATGCACGTGATTGATATTTTGAGAGAGTCAAAAAATGAAGCTGTACAAGCTGCAGGAGAATATCTTTTTGAAGCAGTAGAAGGTTCTATTTTATCTTTAGCTTTTTCTTACGGTGATGTTGAAGGTATTTCTTTTGAAGAACATGCTACACTTTTAGAAATTGCGGACTTAGAACTTCCTGAATCAGATTCAGATGATGAACTTTCAGAAGAAGAACGTAATTCTGTTGCTTTGATGATGGCTTTAGGTACATTCTGTAAACGATTTGGTTCAATGAATGACCAAGAAGAAACGGTTGAGTTTATGGATGAAGTTTGGGTGATTATGACTTCAAAAGAAGGAAAACGAATCATCAAGTCCATGAAACGTGTCGGTCGTTCCCAGAATAATAAGCTCGTTCTTATTTCACAGTCAGTCAACGATGTGAAAGATTCAAATGATACCACAGGTGCAGGTGAGCGTTTTTGTTTCTATGAGGATGGAGAAGAAGAACAAATTCTACGTACGTTGAAACTAGAAGTTAATGAAACCAATATCCAATGGATTCGGAACATGAACCAAGGACAATGTGTATACTTAGATGTCTTTGGCAATATCAACCGTATTTCAATTGAAATCCCTGAAGCGTGGTTAGAATTATTTGCACCTAACAATGATTCAGAACAATCTCAGTTAGAAAAACAATATCAAAAACGTTAGGAGGTGAAATTATGAATTTTAGTGTCTTATATAAAAGCATAATGAACTATGGGATTTATCATGAAACTGTACATGGTAAAATTGTTGAACCAGTTCCTATGTTTTGGAATTTCATCTCAGGTATAATCATCGGCATGCCGTTTCAGCTTTTCCAAATTCAGGCGCTTATTGTTAGCTTTCTTACAAATCTCCTTAATATCTCGGGATCCTTGAAATCTGTTCAAGTCACCATGATGAATAATGCTAAAACAATCTTTCTAGGCTTTATTGGTGGTTCAAATGGAACAATAGCACAGGCTTCAGGAGCAGGGATGTTACTTGCGATTACAGGTTTTTATCTGTTTTACCAATACACTAATGGTAAGGGCAATTTTATGCGGTCGTTCATTCATCTAATGGCAGTTGTTGCGACTATGTTTTTCTTTTTTGGAAATTTTACGGTAAGAACACCAAACGGACAGTATAAAACTGAAATGGGAGGACAAATCCTATTTGACACAGTAACAAATGTTGCGGATACTGCCAAAAAAGAGATTAACAATGGTATGACTGGATTTTCGAATGCGGAACAGTCAGGCGACTTTATTGAGAATTATGTGGTTAAACCTACCGCAAACTTTATTAATACAGGTAATCCTGCCGGTGTAGTCGATTCTGAAACAGGAAAAACATTTGACTATGATAAAGCAAAAGGCAGCGGAGGGCAAGACTATGTAGATAAGCTTGCAAAGGGGTCAAAAGGTAATCCTTACCTTAAAAATGATGGCAAACAGCTTGGTTTTCAAATTGCTGCAGGCGTTATGGGTGGTATGAATTTATGGATATATTCTGTTCCTATAATTGCAGTGAATTCAACTATATCTGCACTTTCACTCTTGGTATGTGTGTTTATCATTCTTATCCCTTTGAGCGCTCTATTGAGTTTTATCCCTTGGTTTAGAAACGCCTTCTTTACGACAATAAAAACAACGCTTGGTTTATTGGTTGCACCGTCTATTTTAAGCGTTATGCTTGGTTTTCTCTTTTTCTTAATGACACAAATTGATTATGGTGTTTTAAGTTTGATTATTGGAAAACCTCAAACAAATTTAGAAGCTGCAGTATCAGGATTAGGCAGTATTGAGTTTCTTATATTTTTACCAGTAGTTTTTATCTTGAAAATAGTATTCATGATTGTATTATGGAAAAATCGTTCAGGGATTTCTCAAAAGATTTCAGGTACGAATATGGCTGCAGGAAATGCGGAATTTTCTCATATGAAGATGGAGTGGGAAAACTTTAAAAATGGATTTAAAGAAAAAGCAGAAGGTGGTGCTAAGGTTGCGGTAGGCGCTGCGACAGAAAATCCAGCACTTATCGCTGATGGAGCTTCCATGGTTGCGCCTAATATGACGAATGGCTTTAATCGTTTCCAAGATATGAAAGAGCAACGTTCTGAAGAAGTATCCGAACCAGAAATTGAAGAAAACAAAGAAGAAACTTCAGAAAATATGCAAGTGGATGAAATTCCTTCAGAAGAAAATCAAGAGATTGAAGTACCGTCTGAAGTAGATATGTTCCCAGATGAAATGGATGGTTTAGAACAAGAGCATACAGAAAACTTTATTTCTGAAGAAAATCAAACCATTGAAACGCTCGAAACAGAAGAAACAGATGAACCAGTGGATGTTCAGAATTTACAAGATGATTCTCTTGTTGAAACATCATTTGCGATGGAAGAAACACCTGTTAATGATGAGGCAGTGATTGATGAAAAAGATTTAATCAGTTGGGAAGAAGCGAGCCATGATCTCCAAGAAGTGAGGGTATAGCATGAAGAAAATAGGATTACTTATTGCAGGAGTTCTTACTTCTGCATTTATTTTCTTTGGACTGGTACTAGTATTGTTTAGTTCAATGTTAAGCATTGGAAGTCAAGAAGATACACCAGATATTTCAGGAAATGGTACACCACCTGTCACAGGTCAAGCACTGGAAGTGGCAACAAAAACGTACCAGCACTTGATGAAGGAACACAAGTTTACTTCGGCAGGCGCTTCAGGTGCGCTTGCAGTAGGTCAGCGTGAAAGTATGTTTGACCCACAAGCCATTAATCCTGCAGGAGGTGTTGCAGGACTTTTCCAATGGTCTGGATGGGGAAGCTTTATTAATGGAGATAGAATTCATTCAGAAGGTTCGATTCAAGGGATGGACTTGTCTACATTGACACTCGATAATGAGTTTAAACTTATGGATAAAGAATTAAATGGTTCTTATTCAAAAGTAAAAACATTATTAAGCAAATCTAAAGACCCTGTGCAGGCAGCCAAAGATTGGTCACTTTACTATGAAGGTGTGAGCCTATCTGATGGGCAAACAAATTTGGAAATGATTTCTCAGTTAGCGAATCAATGGTATGCCTACTTTAACGGTTCAGCTTCTTCAGGAGGGGATATAAAGCTCCTTAACGATGTACTTGGTCAAAAGGTAGGTACAGGACAATGTTATGCTTTATCGGATTACTATGTGAATAGTATTAGCGGTTTTCATCTTCAAGGGCTGTGTGCTTTTAATATTGGTTCAGACAATTTTAGTGCATTTACTTCTCACGGTTGGAAAGTCATTATGAAGCCAAAAGCCAGTGAGCTTGTAGCAGGTGCGGTTGTCAATTGGGGCTTTGGACCGGTCGCAGGTTCTGCAAGTGAGAATCCTTACGGTCATACTGGTGTTATTATTACAGTAAAAGGAAATAGCTTTACAACCTATGAGCAAAATGTAGGTGGTGTACAAATTGTTCAAAAAATGGATAGAACATGGGATGACAGTATTACAAGCATTGCTATACCACCACAAGGAGATAAAAAGTGAAAAAAGTAAATTTATTAATATTTGGAGTTTCTTCATTATTGTTACTTTCAGCTTGTGGCAATAATGAAATTGTTAAGCCAGATAAAGTAGAAGTTTCATCTTCGCAACAAATAAAAAAATCATCTTCAGATGAAAAGGTGGAATCGAATAAAACTTCAAAAAGTACATCGACTTCTGAAGATAAATTTGAAGCAGCAAAAGCAAAAGATATAGTCGGAGAATTTCTTGATAGCTATTACAATTATGATTCAGAAAACAAGCGTAATGAATTGACGAAAGTTTTCTGTACTTCAGAGGTTCAGAAGAAGCTGCACCTAGTCAAAGTGGATAAAGAACTAAAAATGGAATCATCCATCATTTCTTCAGATGTTTATGAGGGAGACGAAGGACAATATTTAGCTTTGGTTACTTATTCACTTAATGATAATCAAGTGACACCACAGGTATTAAAAATAAATGTAGAGCAAAAAAGCAATCAGTACTTAATCTCTAGTGTTGGTTTTCCATTAATGAATTGAGGAGGATATTTTGAGTACAAATCGAATAAGAGATGAATCGCATGACTCATTTCAATATGGTATGAACTAAGGACTTGTGCAAGCAGGTCTTTTTAATTTTGGGGGAAATATGAGAATCAAAGATAACTATGAAAGGTCACAAGTACGTGCAGGTTTTGATAATGTAGAGAAAAGTTTATTTGAAACCAGAACACACCTTTCAGGAGCAATAAGTCGTACAAATTTTGGAAGTTCAGGAAGTAAGGAGCTTCAGAAAGCACATGCAGCATTTAAAGCAGTTGACCGCTTGCTGTATGAAGCAACACGAGAGTTACGAGATATAGAGGATATGTTTTAAAGGAGAAGATATGGAAACACCAAAAGTATATATTGTAAACTTAAGCAGCTATAATAATGGCAATACAAGGGGCAAGTGGTATGAATTACCAGTTGATATGAGTAGGGTTGAACGAGAATTGAAGCTTGATCCAGAGCATGGGGAAGAATATGCAATTCATGATTTCGAAAATTTTTATGGATTTTCAGTAGGCGAATATTCTTCTATTAGTGAACTTAATGATTATGCGGAAAAACTAGAAGAAATCTCAGATTTAGACAATATCAATGAATTTTTAGAAGCATATTCAATAGATGATATTATTTCTAATAAAGATGACTTGGAATTTGTAGAAGCTGAAGATGATGAAGATTTAGCAGCAGAATTGGTTGCACAAATGGGAGGGGTAGAAACCCTAGGCCAAGCAACTTTAGAACGGTATTTCAACTATGCAGCTTATGGTCGTGACTTGGCAATAAGTGATTATTCTCAAACATCACATGGCTATGTACGTAACATTTAGAAAATTAGTTTAGGCAGTGATAATTGCTGCAATGTAAAAATAAAATCGGTGAATATTAGGGGCGAGAGAAATCTTGTCCTTCTTTTTTTGTATAAAGGAGGGAGAAAGTGTTAGTAGATTTAAAAACAAAATACCAGCTTGCGACTATTTTTCAATGGTCTGTAAAAACGGTAGAGAAACATTTAACTGAAATGTCAAGAACAGAATATTCAAAGTATATCTTAGAGCCAAGCCGGGATTTACGACGGATTAGTTTATCTGGATATTATCAGTTCATGAAATATAAAGAAAAGCAAAACAAGAAAATGTTATAATAAGTACGCACACATTTTCTTGCTTGCAAGCAAGGAGAATTATGTTTTATAAAAAATTATCAAGTGGAAAATACCGCTATTTTGAAAAATACTTTGATAAAAATCAAGGAAAATGGCGACAAGCTACAGTAACAATGAACTCAAAAAGTCGAGCTTCTCAAGCGGAAGCAAAAAATAGACTTTCTCAAAAAATCGAAAAAAAATTAAAAGAAAGACTGGAAGAAAAGGAAACGCTCAAAGAAAAACAGGAACTTACGGTTCAAGAAGTTTTTAATGAATGGCGTATTATTCGCGATGAAGAGTTAAAACTTTCTTCTATCGCTGTAGAAAAAAATGCTTTTAAAAAATTTTTGAGAGAGTTTGGCACAGAAAAAATTTCAAAAATTACTGGTATGCAAATTCAAAAGTTCATTTTAAAGCAAAATTTAGCACCCACTACACGCATATTACGAAAAACATACTATAATTTGTTGTTCTCTTATGCAAAGAAAGTAGCATATAGGAACGATAATCCAATGGATAATGTAGTTTTGCCAAGAATAAAGTTATCTTATGAACAGATTATAAAGAAACAAAATAAATTTTTAGAACGTGAAGAAATTAGAAAAGTTCTTGATTTCTTATATAAAAATAAAGTACATTTTAGGAAAGCTTTAATTTATGAGTTCTTGTTTTTAACGGGACTTCGTACAGGAGAATTATTGGCTTTACGGTGGGAAGACTTTAATCGGGAAAAACAACTTATTCAGGTTAAGCATACGTTAAATATGAATGGGGTATCAGCGAAGAAGCGACAATTATTATCTCCAAAGACAGGTCATTCATATAGAAGTGTGAGTTTAAATAATAGAGCATTAGAAATCATCAATATTTTTGCTGATCATTGTAAAGATGAAGAATTTATCTTTGTGGGGAATCAAGGACAAACATTAGGTAGAAATACATTGTCAGTTGTTTTTAAAGAAGCTTGTACGAATGTTTTAGGTGAAAGACATTATACATTGCATATGCTTAGACATTCTCATATATCTCTATTGGTTGAAATGAATGTCCCGATTAAAGCAATAATGGAACGTGTAGGACATTCGAATGAAAAGATGATTTTACAGGTATATAGTCATGTTACAAAGAATATGCAAGAAAATTTACTTCTGAAAATGAACGAGATGGTATTTTAAAAACTAACCAAAAACTAACCAAAATTAAAAGGAGTAAGTAGGGATAGAGAGCAAATATTGATTCAAAAAAAAAACAAAAAACATCAATATTAACGACTATAGGTACATGGAGAAGTCAGAAGGCATAAGGGGTTACGCGGACTTGTAAAATGTAATTATAGCAAATTATTTGTCTTTTGGATTATTACAGTTAAAATGGTATCTTATTGTAGAGTTTGCGATTAGTTTCTTTACTTTCAAATTTTAATAACAGCAATAAAAATAGCTCCTTTATTTTTGCTTAAGTCGTATAAAAAGTATAAACGAGGAGAAAAGATGTTTTTGGATAATCAAGAAAAGAAAAAATATGATGCCTTATATTGTGCAAGGAAGGATCCGTTATGAAAACATTGCTTATTACAGGTTACACAGCTTTTGATTTAGGGATTTTTGATGAGAAGGATATCAAAATTAAAATTATCAAAAAAGCCTTTAAAAGAAGATTGGAAGCGTATCTGGACAAAGGATTGAAATGGGTTATTTTCACGGGTAATTTAGGCTTTGAATATTGGGCATTACAAGTTTCTAAAGAATTACAAACAGAATACGAGTTCCATATTGCAAGTATTTTTCCCTTTGAAACGCAGGGAAAAAACTGGAACGAGGCGAATCAAGCAAAATTGCGTGAATTTAAAGATGTAGATTATGTTAAATATGCTTACGAAGATTACGAAAATCCAAGTCAATTTCGTCAGTATAACGATTTTTTGCTCGAAAATTCAGATGGTTCTTTAGTTTTATATGACGAAGAAAACGAAACTAAGCTCCATTTTATTACGGATAGGATGCAAAAGACATCAAATTATAATATGGAATTGATTAGATTTGAAGATTTACAAGAAATTTGTGACGATATGAACAATATGTAACATAGACACAAATTCTTACACAATAGTAAAAAAACGCACTTTTTTTAATCTATAATTTTTGGTATAATAAGTAACAAATAATAGCGCTGCTCAAGTTTAATAATTGGTTACAGCCTAGATAGAATGGGGAAAGAAAGTGGTTGATTTATACTTATCGCCTTCATGTACAAGTTGCCGTAAGGCACGTGCATGGTTGGACAAACACAGTGTCCCTTATACGGAGCACAACATTTTGACACAGCCGATGACAAATGATGACTTACGTAAAATTTTGTCAAAAACAGAAAACGGAACGGAAGATATTATTTCAATTCGGTCAAAAATATTTCAAAAGCTTGCTTTGGATCTTGATGAGTTGACCATTAACGAGTTGATTAATCTTGTAACAGAGTATCCAAACCTTTTACGTCGTCCGATTATCACAGATGATCGTTTGTTACAAATTGGTTTTAATGAAGACGAGATTCGTGCTTTCTTACCTCGTCATTATCGTCGTGCGGAAATGAAACGTGCCGTAAACGACTTCTAAATGAATAAGGGAGAGTGGAAATAATGAAAGCTAATTATCAATATCCACTTGATTTAAGTTGGAGTACTGCTGAAATGACTGCAGTGCTCTCTTTTTTCAATCAAGTGGAAAATTTTTATGAGAGTAAAGTGAACAAAGAAGAATTCTTGGAGGCTTATAAAACATTCAAGAAGATTGTACCTTCCAAGATGCAAGAAAAACAGCTGGGGCGAGAATTCGAAGAAAACAGTGGTTATTCGCTTTATCGTGCCGTCAAGGAGGTACAAGCGAGTGAAAGACAATTTGTTCGCTTTGAAAAAGCTTAAACAAGCAAAAACTTGGGTGAGAGAAGCCGGAGCTTTTCTTCGTGATAATATTCATCAAACTTTGGAAGTTTCGCAAAAAAGTAATTTTAGTGATTTGGTGACAAATTTTGATCAGCAGGTTCAAGAAATCATCATTGAAGAAATTAGGAAGAATTATCCTCAGGATAAAATTCTAGCCGAAGAAGCCGGACGAAATACAGCAGCTTTTGACCGTAGTCAAGACAATTTTTGGATTTTAGATCCTATTGATGGTACGATAAATTTCGTGGTGCAGCAGGATAACTTTGCTGTGATGCTGGCTTATTATGAAAAAGGTCAGCCCCAATTTGGATTAATTCTTGATGTAATGGCGGACAAACTTTATTGGAATAACGCGCAAGAAGTATTTTGCAATGATAGAAGGCTTTTCTATAAACCGCAAGCATTTGAAAAAAGTCTACTTTCAATCAATTCAATGATTTATCGTAAAAACTTATATAAACTAACGGACTTTAGTTTAACTACTTTAGGAGTAAGGATGTTAGGCAGTGCAGGAATGGCCTATGCGGACCTTCTTGAAGGAAAAACTGTCGCTTATTTTAGCCTTTTACAACCTTGGGATTATGCCGCAGGAGGTATTTTGACCGAAAAACTCGGTTTTGTGACCAAAACCTTTGAGGGAGCAAAACCCAATCTTATAGACCGTCAGTACGTTTATAGCCTGCCTGCACATTTAGTTGAACAACTAATACAAAGGACAGACATAATCCTGTAAAGTTGACGAAAAGATTCATTGTGCTATAATTTAGGGTGTCTTTCAGAATAAAGAAATTATAGGAATGTATAAATGGATAAAATAATTGTCAAGGGTGGAAATACCCGCCTTAAAGGAACTGTAGAAATTGAAGGAGCAAAAAATGCTGTTTTGCCTTTGCTTGCAGCGACACTTTTGCCAAGCGAGGGAGAAATTATTCTTCGTAATGTTCCTATCTTGAGCGATGTTTACATGATGAACAATTTAGTGGATCATCTTGGAGTTGACTTAGAGTTTTCAGAAGAAAGCAAGACGGTTCACGCACAAGCAGCTTCTAAAGTAAAAACAAAAGCACCCTACGAATTTGTAAGCAAAATGCGTGCCTCTATCGTTGTAATGGGTCCAATTTTAGCTCGAAACGGGCATGCTCGTGTCTCAATGCCCGGAGGTTGCTCAATTGGTTCACGTCCTATCGATCTCCACTTGCGTGGCTTTGAATTGATGGGGGCGGAAATTACTCAAGAAGCGGGTTACATTGAAGCTAAGGCTGAAAAGCTACGTGGTGCACATATCTATTTGGACTTCCCATCAGTAGGTGCCACACAAAACTTGATGATGGCTGCAACTCTTGCAGAAGGAACAACAACTTTAGAAAATGCAGCACGCGAGCCTGAAATTGTTGACCTTGCAAATTGGCTCAATAAGATGGGTGCAAATGTCAAAGGTGCTGGTACAGATACAATTATTATCAAAGGTGTTGAAAAAATGCATGGTGCTAACCACGCAGTCGTACAAGACCGTATCGAAGCTGGAACCTTCATGGTAGCAGCGGCAATGACACAAGGCGATGTGTTAATTAAAGATGCGGTTCGTGAGCACAACCGTCCCTTAATTTCTAAATTGATTGAGATGGGTGTGGAGTTTGTCCAAGAAGATGAAGGACTTCGTGTTCTAGGTCCTGAAATCTTAAAAGCAACAAATGTAAAAACTTTACCACATCCTGGTTTCCCAACAGACATGCAATCGCAAATGACTGCGGCTCAAGCTATCGCTAAGGGTGAATCAACAATGATTGAAACGGTTTTTGAAAATCGTTTCCAACATTTAGAAGAAATGCGTCGTATGGGCTTAACGGTCGATATTACACGTAACACAGCCATCATCCAAGGCACACGAAAATTACAAGGTGCACAAGTTAAATCAACAGATTTACGTGCAAGTGCAGCATTAATTTTGCTTGGTATGGTTGCGCAAGGTCAAACTACAGTACGTAAATTAAGTCACCTTGATCGTGGTTATTACCGCTTCCATGAAAAATTAAAATCACTTGGAGCAGATATTGAACGTGTTCCAGAACTTGAGGAAATTGATGATTAAAAAAACGATTAAAGTATTAGGCGTTCGCCTTTCATTAGTCTTTTTAGTTCTTGTACTTGTCCTTATAGCAGGTGCAGCGGGCTTGATGTTAGGCTATGGTGTGTTAGGCGGCGGACAAGCGTCCCGTGTTTTTAGTGGCGACCTATGGCAAGAAGTCATACAACGTTTAAATCCATAAAAGTTTGCTTTTGCAAGCTTTTTTTTTGACTTAAACTCAAAGAAAAGCGCGAAAAATAATTGTTCAAAAAGTTGAATTCACTCAGTTTTTATGCTATTCTAGAAAGGTATGAAATTTCTGAGCTCAAGGCTCATAAATAAGGAGAAATAATTAATGACTGCAAGTTTTGAAAAAACTGGTGTTAACACTGGTACACTCTCATTTTCAATCGACCAAGAAACAATCAAAAACGGTCTTGACAAAGCTTTCAATAAAGTAAAAGGTAATATCTCAGTGCCTGGTTTCCGTAAAGGTAAAATCAGCCGTCAAATGTTTAACCGCATGTATGGTGAAGAAGCTCTTTTCGAAGAAGCTTTGAATGCCGTATTGCCAACTGCTTATGATGCAGCTGTAAAAGAAGCAGGTATCGAACCTGTTGCTCAACCAAAAATTGATGTCACTAAAATGGAAAAAGGTTCTGACTGGGAATTGACAGCTGAAGTAACTGTTAAACCTGAAGTAGAACTTGGTGACTACAAAAACTTGGAAGTTTCAGTAGAAGCAACTAAAGATGTTGCTGATGAAGAAGTTGAAGCACGTTTGACACAAGAACAAAACAACCTTGCTGAATTAACTGTTAAAGAAGGTAAAGCTGAAAACGGAGATACAGTAGTTATCGACTTTGTTGGTTCTATCGATGGTGTTGAATTTGAAGGCGGAAAAGGTGCAAACCACAGTTTAGAACTTGGTTCAGGTCAATTTATTCCTGGTTTTGAAGAACAACTTGTTGGCACTTCAGCTGGCGAAGAAATCGATGTGAAAGTGACTTTCCCAGAAGACTACCAAGCTACAGATCTTGCAGGTAAAGAAGCAGTTTTCGCAACTAAAGTTAACGAAGTTAAAGCAAAAGAAGTTCCAGAACTTGATGATGAATTAGCAAAAGATATTGACGAAGAAGTTGAAACTTTGGATGAGCTCAAAGCTAAATTCCGTAAAGAACTTGAAGATGCTAAAGCTGAAGCTTATAACGATGCTGTTGAAACTGCAGCTATCGAAACAGCTGTAGCAAATGCTGAAATCAAAGAAATTCCTGAAGAAATGATTCACGAAGAAGTTCACCGCGCAATGAACGAATTCCTTGGTGGAATGCAACAACAAGGTATCTCTCCAGAAATGTACTTCCAAATCACAGGTACTACTGAAGAGCAATTGCACGAACAATACCAAGAAGATGCTGGTAAACGTGTGCGTACAAACCTTGTTATTGAAGCAATTGCTAAAGCAGAAAACTTCGAAACTACAGATGAAGAAGTTAAAGCTGAGATTGCTGACTTGGCTGCACAATATAACATGCCTGTTGAACAAGTTGAAAAACTTCTTCCAGTTGACATGCTCCAACACGATATCGCAATGAAGAAGGCTGTTGAAGCAATCACAGATTCAGTTAAAGTTAAATAATTGTTTTATATAAAAATAAAAACTCATAGCCTTTGGTGCTGTGAGTTTTTTTATTTTCTTTTAAAAAAAAACAAATAGGTTGTCAATCCAATTTTTTGACATTAAGGTTAGATAATGGTTTAATGGTTTAAAAATATAAACTAACAAGGAGTAATAATGAAATTTGAACATTTAAAACATGAACTAAGTGAAGTCAGCGACTTTTTAATTGCCTTAGGTGATGAAAAGAGACAAGCAATTATTATTAAGTTACTGGAGAAGAGTGATTGCAAAGGCATACAAGTTGGAGATTTAATCGAAGCTACAGGTTTATCGCGCCCCGCTATTTCACATCATTTGAAAATCTTAAGACAAGCAAAGATAGTTAATTATCGTTCAGAAGGAACAAGAAACTTTTACTATCTTGAACATGATACATCAGAAATTATGAAATTACAACATTTTCTGGATGAAGTAACAAGGATAATGAAAGGAAAGCAAGAAAAATGAATAAAGTTTTGATTGTCGAAACAAATATTAAGCGTTATAAGAATACCGATGAAGCGACGGGGCTTTGGCTGGGCGAAAGTGCAGAATTTGTTGATGAACTCCAAAAACATGGTATTGCTTATGACTTTGTTAGCCCAAATGGTGGCTATGTTCCACTTGACCCACGGAGTATGAAATATATGGATGAAGCCATTTGGAACATTTATGAGCGGCAAGACTTTGTCGAAAGAGCTTTAAAAAAGACTTTGAAACCTGAGGAAGTAATCTCGCAAGACTATCGTGCCATATATTTCACAGGTGGCCACGGTGTGATGTGGGATTTTCCAGATAATCCAGAAATAAAAGGTATCGCCCAAGCTATTTATGCGCATGGTGGTTATCTCACTTCCGTTTGTCATGGTATCGCCGGTTTACTTAATCTTAAGAACCAAGAAGGTCAATACATCATTTCAGGGAAAAAGATAACGGGTTTTACAACAGCTGAAGAAGTTCTTGCAGGCAAGAAAAAAATCGTTCCTTTTCTCAATGAAGAGGTAGCCAAAAGCCGTGGGGCAACATGGTGTAAAAAAAGATTCTATAAAGATTTTGCTCTCCAAGATGGGCAACTTATCACGGGACAAAATCCGTTTTCTGTAAGGTCAGTCGCTAAAATGCTTATAAAGGAGATTGCATAATGCAAACAATACTAGGAAGTAATGGACAGATTGGTCAAGAGCTGGCCAAGGAACTTTTTAAAAAATATACAAAAGACATCAGGCTTGTGAGCAGAAAACCTCGCAAAGTAAACCCAACAGATAGCTTGTTTTCGGCTGACTTACTGAAGGCTGAGGAAGCGCATGCAGCGATTGCTGGCAGTGAGATTGTTTATTTTACAGCCGGTTTACCGATGGATTCTGAGCTTTGGGAAGAACAATTTCCTCTGATGATGAAAAATGTCATTGACGCATGTAAGCTGCACCAAAGTAAGTTGGTTTTCTTTGATAATACCTATATGTACCCTAAAAATGCGGAAATACAATATGAAGACACTAAATTTGAACCGAGGGGAAGAAAATCCACGGTACGTGCCCGATTAGCAGAAATGGTAATTGAGGAGATAGAGAACCATTCGCTCGAAGCTGTAATCTGTCGCGCGCCGGAGTTTTATGGCCCAGGTCAGACGCAGAGTATAACAAATACAATGGTCTTCAATGCAATTAAAGAGAATAGAAAAATAAAAATTCCCTTGAGTGCTACTCGTTTGAGAACCTTGATTTGGACACCCGATGCTAGCCGTGCAATGGCTCTCATAGGGAATGATGCGGATGCTTATGGTCAAACTTGGCATTTGCCATGCGCACCAAGCTTGACTTACCAAGACATCATTACACTTTCAGAAGAAATCACAGGAAAAAAACTTCAATACACAATAATTAAGATGTGGCAATTCAAATTGGCGGCCCTTTTCAGCCAAAAAGCGAAAGAATTGCAAGAGCTTCTTCCGCGTTATGCAGAGGACAATGTATTTAATTCAGACAATTTTAAAAAACATTTTCCAGAGTTTGAAGTAACAAGCTTTGAAGCAGGTGTAAAACAGGTGCTTTTAGAGAAATAGCCTTATGAAAAACTTCCTGATGGCTCGTCTTAATTCATTTGATATCCAGAAGGCAAAATGATAAACTTTTAAAGAAAGAGGAAAGGGATTAAGAAACATGAAAGAGATAAAAAATATTATTTTTGACTGGGACAATACACTCTTTCCTTTTAAAAAATATTGGGAAACAGCACACCGAAAAGTTTTTTTGGACTTGATTGATTTTCAGGATGAATTTTCTATAGATGATTTTATGGCAAAGTATCGTGAAGTGGATGAGCAACTCTGGCCTTTAGTTCACGAAGGGAAAATGACGATTGAGCAGCTGCGCGAAGAGCGTGTTCGCCAAGTCTTGGATTACTACGCAATTCACTATAAAGAAAACTTTGTGCGCCTGTTCTTTGACATTTTTTTGACAGCTTTACTTGAAGAGATAGAAGTTGATCAGAATTTATTGTCTAAAATGCAGGAGCTCTCCCAAAATTATAATATTGCTATTTTAAGCAATGGGGAGAGTGGAGAGCAAAGAGAAAAGATTAAACGTTTTGGCTTTGAAAATCTGTTTCCAGTTTATATTTCGGCCGAAACTGGCTTAATCAAACCTGATCAAGCAGCTTTTTATAATATTTTAGATAAGGAAGGCTTTGATCGTGAAGCAACACTTATGGTTGGAGATCTCCTTGAACATGACATTCTTCCAGCACAAAAACTTGGTTTAGCCACTGCTTATATAGGACATGACAATAAGGAAATCGCAGATAAAACCTATGAAAGCATCGAAGATTTCCTTGAAGATTTTTTGAAATAAAGAAACTTGAAATTTCCTTTATTTTCCTGTAAAATGATAGAGTTATCAGTGCCGTCTGTAGTGTAATGGATATCACGCAAGATTCCGGTTCTTGCGATGGGGGTTCGATTCCCTCCAGACGGATAAATTTTTTATTTTGAGCGCTGTAAGACATTGTGAGAAGCACAATGTTTTTTACATTTTGATATTCTCTTTTCTGACTTAATGAACAGGTGGAAACGATGAGAGACAAGCATCAAAGTAGAAAATGTTTTTTATTTGATTCCAATAATGGATAGGAAAGAACATAATTAGAATATTGAGGAAGATATGGATATTCAATTTTTAGGGACGGGCGCGGGCCAGCCATCACGAACGCGAAAAACACAGGCTATCGCTTTGAAGTTACTCGATGAACGTAACGAAATATGGCTATTCGATTGTGGCGAAGCGACCCAACATCAAATTTTAGAAACATCAATTAAACCAAGAAAAATCACCAAGATTTTTATTACACATTTGCATGGCGATCATATTTTTGGTCTACCGGGTTTTCTATCTAGTCGTTCTTTCCAAGGTTCAAGTAAAGATGAGGAACATACGGACTTGGAATTATATGGACCAAAAGGTCTGAAAGACTTTGTGATGACGGCTCTGCGCATGTCGGGTTCGCGTCTTGGATACAAGATTCACTTTCATGAAATTGAAACGCCTGGTAAGATATTTGAAGATCAAACCTTTGAAGTATATGCTGATACCTTAGATCATACAATTTTTTGTCTCGGCTACCGTGTAGTCGAAAAAGATCGTCCTGGAGAACTAGATGCAGCGGCTTTGAAAGCATCAGGTCTACCTTTCGGTCCCCTCTTTGGCAAAATAAAGAATGGTGAAACAGTAGAGCATGATGGGAAAGTTTTTCATCCAGAGGACTATATTGGCGCAGATAAGCAGGGGAAAGTGGTCACCATTCTTGGAGATACCCGACGTACACCAAGCGCTGTTCGTTTAGCGGTTGGGGCAGATCTTTTAGTTCATGAAGCAACTTATGAAGCAAAAGAAGCAAAAATGGCCCGCCGACACGGACATTCGACCTCAAAACAAGCAGCAGATGTTGCTCAGGAAGCAGGTGCAAAACGTTTGGTGCTCACGCATATTAGTGCACGCTATGTTGGCCCACTTGTAGCTCAGCTTGCGCAAGAAGCACGAGATGTTCATCCTAATTCGTATGTGGCGAAAGATTTTTATGAAGAAAAAGTTGAGTAAAAAGAATATTGTAATTACAGGCGCTAGCGGTGATATAGCACAAGCACTTGTTCAGCGTTTAGAGGATCATAACCTTATCTTGATCAGTCGCTCGCTTCCTCAGCCAGACATGCCTGAAAAAGTAGATATCCTCATTAATAATGCAGGTTTTGGAGAGTTTACAGAGTTAAGTAACTTATCGGATGAGCAAATTGATGAAATGTTCAAGGTGAATACGTTAGATCTGATTAAACGGACGCGTGATTTGCAACCACAGTTGCAAGTAATTAATATTGCATCCATAGCAGGGAAGTTACCTACAGCGAAATCGACAGTATATGCAGCTTCCAAAGCCGCTGTTCTCGCTTTTTCTGATGCTTTACGTTTAGAAAAACCCGATCTTATCGTGACAACAGTCAACACAGGGCCGGTCCGCACAAAATTTCACAAAGACAATATGGACTATTTGGAAAAAGTGGGCGAAAATGCGGTCAGTGCAGAATATGTTGCGGATAAGATTGAGCAGGTTTTAGGGAAAAATAAAAGAGAATTGAACTTACCTGTCCAGCTGGCTTTCGTTGCGAAAGTTCGTGCACTTTTCCCAAGTCTTGTAGATAATATAGGAAATAGGTTTTTTAATTATAAATAAATCTTCAAATAAGCAGTCGAAGTGGAGGAAACTTGATTAAATCAAAATATATATGGAAGTTAACTGAGTCAGACTTACCGGATGAGTTTCTTAAGTTAAGTAAAAAATATAAATTAGATACACTGGTAGCGCAAATTTTGTGGCAACGCGGCATAAGGGCAGAAGAGGAGATTCAAGCTTACTTGAATCCTGACCTTCAGCAATTACATGATCCGTTTTTGTTGCACGATATGGAAAAAGCCGTTCAAAGAATTTTGACTGCAATTGAAAATGGGCAAAATAT
>DWTS01000044.1:0-20198 GCA_018250615.1 Oechydrus chersis rufus | reverse complement strand
CTACAAACTGAACTAGATCATATAAAAAAATAACTATACACGTATCCCATATTATTATTCTATACATGAGTCGGATTATTCCTTTATTTTTCTTACATTTTAAATATTAGATAATTTAGAAAATATAAAGAAAATGTAGAGATTACCTTTACTCTTTGTTCCCGAAATCTTTGCTTTGTTTTATTTGTTCTCAACATATTTTTGCACTTCTATTCTATCGTGACGATAAATAAGTAGCACATGATTCATCGCAAAATTGATTAGAGGAAACAATGCATCCTTATTATATTTTAATTTACGTTCAGCCCCTTTGTTTTATCCAAAATAATTACCCAACTTATTGTCCATGAAATCCGATCGTGAGAAACGTGAACCCTTGTGTGATGAAGCCAGAATGGTTCCGGTGTATAAGTTTCGTGCCAGCGACTAACCTTCGATGCAGTGTTTACCGTTACTGGAGTTATTGTATCAGTAGCCGCAGAACTGTCGAACCAACAAGTTGTTTTGTCGCGTAAGTTCGCATATGTATTGATTGCCTGACGGAAATTGGACATTTTTAAAGATAAAAACGACAGCTTTGAAATAATCCATGCAGATTTTACAAGGTACCTCAATATGCGCGTGATATGTGTGGCAGATTTTTAAAAATCTTAATCTTCATCTATTTATATGTGTAAATTGTCATTTAAACTTTTAAATTATGTTGTCACTTTTAAGCTAAATACACTGCTTAACTGTGTTATCTTAAAAATTACGTAATATATGGCAATTTCTTATATTAACTGTTATTTAAATAATACCTACTAAAAGCTTTGAATTCTATCGAAAAGTATTTTGCCTTAGTTTTAATAAAATAATGCTATTAAATTGTATGTCGATGTCGGGGAGTTATTATGCCTTCCTTAGTTAGTTGTAGGAGAAAAACAAACTATCCGTGGTTTTTAAATGTGTTTTAGTCATTGGGGCCCCAAGGTAGTTTGTTACCCTGGTCTATATCAGGCCAAGCCACTATAACTTGTGACATTTTGAGCTTAAAGTCTTGGCATGTGACTTAGGTAAAAATAAAGCAAAGCTACTATGGCTCAAATTGTTAGCTGTCGATATAATAATATATTGTACGCAGGGGCGAAGTCCGAGGGCGCGTTCCGGTCGCCGCGCCGGCGGCCGCGCTCGGCGGACCCGGCGCCCGCGCCCGCGCGCCACCTGCCCAACGGGGACGTGCATCCCCGCCCCGCCAAGCCGCAAGGTAACCCCAGATCGCTTGGCTTGCCAGTAAACAAATTAGAACTACCTACTTCTATGTTTAAATTCAAATATTAAAAAAAAGTCCGGAACGTTTTATTACGTTTTTAGTTACCAGAAACATTTTTTTTGTTGCAATCAATTGTTACGTTAGGAAAATCACTATCTCATTTAAATTGCCTTGTTAAACACCAACCTTAAGACCTTGCAAGAATTTTATATCGTAGCCAAATTTTGGGCATGATGTTCTGAAACAATATTTAACGTGCAAAAATATATATTTTTTAAACAATAGTGCTTTATACAACACAATTCTGTTTTAGACCAATCTTTCTGTAGAATATGTCATCGCAACAACACTATTATGTCGTATTCCAACTCGGCAATATAAATGCGTTGCATAATTTTACTCTAACTCTTGATAAGTGTGTGTACATAATTTACAATATTGGTTAATATGTTGATAATTCGAACTGCTAAACTACCATCAAAATGGTATAAATTTGGAAAATCTTTGACTCCAACGGAATTTTCGTTTGAAGAAACTATAATAAATCCTTAGGTATTTTTTTCGTAGAGTTACATTAGTTTAGAGGACTAAATAGTTAACTAAATGTTCCTAGATTGTTAGTTCTTAGAAAAAAGTAGATGAATCTAAATATGTATTCTAAATAATACTAATTCTATCAATTAAAATATTGAGCTAGGATTTGCTAGGTTATTTGGTATTTACTTTATTTTTCTTTGTTCTTCTTCTGTCGTTCTTCAATCTATATTTATATGTGTAGAACTTAGAAGATAGTTCCATTCTATAATATGTGTTATATGAATAGATAAAAATTAAGTATTTAATTAATATATGTCGTTATCCTGCCTGATGCCTGTACCCCAACCATTGGCTGTTTATTGAGGATTTGGCTCTGTTTTCAAAATTTATTCCTAATTTTTTCCGCAAAATTTTGTTTTATTTTATTTTTATTGCCAGTATTATTTTAAAATGTATACGTGTATTACCTGCAATAAATCGATGCGATCTGTTATTTTTATTAATGAAATAAATCCCGAGCCAATTCTCTGCGAAATTTTTTAGTGTGGCAACATTTGTTCTGTAGGTTTGCCGTTGAATAGAGGGAGTAGTATTAGGGTTAGGTCGACTTCGCGGGGCGGTCGGTCGCCATCCGCGCCGAGCAAGCCCGGGGCCGGGGCCTGTGAAGCCCTCGAGGCCTCGGAGCCAGGCCGACGCAGCCGCAGCGTCACTAAAGTTGGCATTAAACTGGGTGCGTACTACCGCCAGGTGGCAGTTGCGTCGACGCTCTGTTTTTTCATTTGGCAACAACACACGGCCAAGCTTTTTGAGCAGCATTTGTGACGCTTTATGTGGATGTGATTTTTGATTGGCAACCCGCAAATTCGCAAATTGCAATGGAAAAATTTTCATTCAGCTTACTGTAGCTCAAAAATTATGAAATTTAACTTGTTGCTTATCCGTTATGGGCTTACACGATCACGTTTGGAAGTGTAAACTTTTCAGTGGCACCTCAAACTTTTATTATTATTAATAGCAATACGTTCGACTTTTCTATTACGCTCGAGATAACAATACTCAGACCAGATAGAAATAGAAAAGCAAAACAACGTAAGTACCCTTACTCTTTTTCATGATAGGTTTTCATCTAAAACGGTAACGCAGTCCAACATAACCTACAATCTTAGTTAATGCGCTGAAAACGCGTCATTAAGCAACAAATAAGCAAACCTTGCAAAGATAATAGTTGATTCGCCTATAAGTTTCCACTTTCACCTGTGGTCATGAGCGCTCACTTTTCGAATGGAAGTTTTTCGTTCCGACGCCAGTCACACAGTCAGTGCGTCTACGCAACGTCACGTTCGCGCATTGACATTATTGACAAGCGGGAATGGCTTCGTCACCGCACTTGAAGTTGATGTTCGTCCTGTCCGTGTGATCACCCGAGCACCGAAACCAGGATACCCTTATGGAGTTATTTTTCAAGTACGTTGTACAGTCAAACGTATAAGTAATTCAAACAAGACTGATGAAAGCACCACCCTCTTCCTAATGTGTAGGTTATGTCTTGTGATGCAAAAATGAAGGAAGGGATGAGTTATGTTTTACTAGTTTGTCTTATTGAAAACCAGTCTATAAGGTTGTTACACATTGTCAAAGCACCATGTGTCTTGCGTAATTAGATGTAATTATATAAAAAATTGGCAACAAAATGCTGTCTATTCATACACAAGGTTTGATAATGTGTCGCAGACCTCAATTTGAATGCAATTTTAGTAAAATGTGTTGTATTGTTTATATGGTAGAAGTTTTCTCAGATTCTAGCGAATATATGTGTTTGTGCATGTAATTTGTTTTGGAATACACCCATACACGCACCATCGATCTATGATTCTATGAAAAAATATAATTAATTGAGTGAATATAACATTTCCGTGCACATATTTTGAATAAACTTTTAGTTATATAAAGTAGGTACTATGTGAATGAATCTATGAATCTTCATGATCGTGGAAAAGTGTATTCCAAAATAAATTAAGTGAAAATGTTAATTTTCTGACAGATAGATCTAGGTTTTAGACAATGTTTTTGTGTAATATTGATATTATGTTATGTGTCTGTAGATCTAGATAATTGTTAACACTTTGCAATACTAATTGTTTTCAGTTTCAATAACTCTCCTCTTAGGGCTTTGGCAACCTTGCGATGATCGCCATACAAGCGTCAAGGAAACGCAAAGTCAATGGCTAAACCAGATCTTCGATCGGAACTGAACCTAGTTTACCATCTAAAACAGATACTGAACTATTTTGTAACACCGTTACAATCAAAATAACTATACTTAGTACGTTTATAATTCAATCGATTAGAATTTTTTCTAGGAAACTGAAGATCTAAAACTGCGTTTTTTCACGCTTGTAGCGCGATGAAAACGATTCAAATGTTTTCCACGATGTTTGTCTATTTTATCTATCCTATTAGTACCTAATAAATAACTGAACTCTAACGTTTGCATTATGATTAGCGTGTACATTGTCTGTAGCATCTAATTACATCGATCTATCTATAATTAGGTATCTATCTCTCAATTCAGTCAATTTTCACAAAGCTATAATATTTACATCGTGATATTTATTATAGGTTATGCTAATCAAATGAGCATGAATTTATTAAATACTTAACGTAGGTTTTTTCTGAGAATTCCACATTGAATTGTAAATATTCGGCCAATATTTTCTATAATCCACGCTACGGTTTAAAATCTATCAAAAAGTAATGATTTTTAATAATAAATATTATAGCTCTGTGTAAAATACCACACCTTTGTTGCAGTTCTTTAAATTTGACGTGGTAATTTAAAATTTAACGAGCAAAATATTGCGCAACGATTACAGACGACGAGATCCCGTCGCACCGCAGTGCGTCCGTCGCTAAGGACCATTTCTTCGACGACTCCCCCATAGTAAAGTCGCCACCCGAGCCCACCCGGGTGAAGTCTCCCGAGCAAATGAACATGCGCTCCCCTGACCCGGTCAACTGGACCGTGCCTCTCGACACTGGCAAGACCTTCACAGTCACACAAAACGTGAAAAACGGTGAGTGCAGTCTTATAAGCAGATTGGCCGCCAACATAATAAAATTAAGCTAGATATCTACCTAATTGGTTAAGTTTGTAGCACCCAAGTCATTCTGGTCTAAGTCCTAACGTGTCTCAATAAAATTGTATACTTAATCGATTGTTTAAAGAGTATCTTATTCCTGTTAGGAATTGGTGTTGGTAAATCACAATAATGTCACTGGTGTGTGGGCACGTCATTAGTTAGGCTACTAATTTAATTGTATTCCAAACTTAAGCCAAATTATTTATAAATTATATACTAAAATTGTTTAACAATGGTAGGAAAATTTAACTGTGTAACAATTATCTCGTGTATATGGTAACATTATTTGAAATTCTACAATAACCATAGACAATTACATAGAAGGTAACTTGTTGCGTTCGAAATGTTCGAATGTATCACACACAGGAAGACACAATAAGATTTTTTTTATCGAAATCATTATTATGAACGAGATACTCTTTATACCTAAAACATTGAAAAACTTGTTGAAAAAATATAATGTAGGTAAGCGATAAATAGTAAATATACGAATTTGATTACCCATAACAGAAATATTTTATCTATATAATTTCAATGTGTAATTAGAAATATTTTACTATTATTATTATATTTCAAATTTATCACGAATATTTCGATATTTAATATTTTAGACGTAATAATATTTAAGTCTTACTCATATCTAAACAATAGTACCTATAATAAATCAGGAGGAAGAAATGTTTGTTCTTGTTAATAAATTTCGCTGATAATAATAACTTTAAAAGTACCTACCTACATAAAAACTATATACAAATAAGATTCGCGCTTTCATCGTTGATATCTAGATATTCACTAACATATTAAAAATCATCTTATTACGTCTATTAGGTACTAAGAAAAATTGCAACACGGATTTCCGAAACCTGATATAGACACAAAGCTATTGTTTAGACATGATTCAAATGTGGTCGTTAGGGATTTATTAGGCATATATTTTGTAATATTGGCATGTTGATATGGGTGATTTAATTCCTGATTCAAAGCCATCACACTGTCATGCCACACAACAGTAAGCTAGACATACATTTGACTGCATTACTCATTACGTCATCTGTTATGTTTTGAAAGGTGTGCATAGCAACCCCACACTAGAAAACATTGTAGAGAGCTTGCAACACTGACACTAAATTCAAAAACACAATAAAATCATGTAGGTACATTAGGTTACTGTCAAAGAAATACAAGCAACACTACAAAATAATGTTTTCCGAGAAATATAAGTTCATTAAAAACCACACCCATCGATTTTTCATACCACGATTTATTTGTGATCATTTCAGTGATTAATTTTCTTTGTACATTGTTCATAGTCCACAGATATTGTTTTTTAAGCGTATTTACACACTACTAGTATGTTATGTTTTACTCTGACCCAACATAATCATTCAATGTGACTTTAACAAGAACGATTATAAATGACTACTCATTTAAATATTTGTATTAAGCCCATACCTACTTCTTCTTGTCAAAACTTTATCTGTGGACGTAGGACGTAGCGTTTGTTGTGTCACGTCATCCGACCATACGACTCACCATATTTCAGATGAGAGCATTAAGCGCCCTAGCTCTGAGTTTAAGAGTGGCTCCGTGGCCGAAGACGGTGTCGCAGTGAAGCCGGCAGGTACGACGAACACCGCCACCGCCTAGACCATCGGCCATACACACGATATTGAGTGTGACAGACAGCCATGCGACAGTGAACTCTACGAGACCAGACTTTAAGTCCAATTTAGGGGTCACTGCCACATAAGCACGACACACAATCGACACCAGAAAATATATAACCTGTTTTTTATAATTATATCTATTGACTAGTTCATGATTAAATTGTGTTAATCCAATAACTGAGATGCTTTTATTTATTTTGACCGTACTCCGCTGAGACGTCGACCACGTATGTATTCACTCGTCTGTGTGTGTGTCTGTTTCGATGTTTGCGTACACTGTCACTGTATGGCACTTCAACCTTCCTATTATTTATTCATACCATTTATCGTTCACTTTTGCATGCTGCCTGTCCCCATTTTGGGAAGATGCCACTACACAATATATAGATCACTGGTGTGGTTACGGTTAGATATATTTAGAAATACAGGGTTTGTACTTATTAATACCGGATTGGCATCTTTCTACCCCTACCCCCTAGCTATCATAAACCGAAAGGCTTATAGGCTAAATTCCTTATGTACCTAGATATAGATGTATTAACGAATGTGATTTAAGTTGTCAACTGGTTTTTATGAATTTTGATGATATATATTGCATGTTGTTATTGAAAAGAAAAATGTTAATATTATTTAGCTTTATAAACTAATTATACTCGGAGTTTATAATATTTTATCATAGACAAACCGAAATAGATAGCATGCATTTGAGATATTGACACCAACATTTTTGTCATAGACATTTTAATAGCATAATAAAAATGTGTTACTTCCGCACATAGTTTTACGTGATCAAAAGAGGATTCACTTTCTAAGATTCTTATAGACATAGAAACCTCACTGTTCCTAAGATTTTTCTCATTATAGATTCTCCCATCAATATTTTTCCCACAATAATAATTTTTCTATCTCTAATCATGCCTGATTACTTCTTCTTATTCTAGTTTCTTCTCTTCTAGTTCAAGCATGTAGACAAATAGTTGAGTGTTGGTGCCAATATCTTCGGTTAGAAAAAGCATGGACAGTTTAAAAACTGATATATGTTTCTTAAAACATACAAATTTAGTAAAATCTGAAATAATTGGATCATAATTATCATGTAACGGTATTTTGACAAAGACTTCAAAAAGATTCAAAATTACTTTAACCAAAAAAAAAGTAAGTACGGCACAATTATTCGAATCATAATAATAAATTCCAATTGGCAGGAAGTATATATAGATAAATGTAAGCGTTTAAGTAAAATGATTATTTTACGGTTTTATAATATAAAAGCCACTAATTGTAATTAAATGTGCTTATTGGTGTATAATTGGAAGTTTCAAATTAAAAAAAACTGAGTTCAAATAGTAGTGCAAATTCAGTATTGTTATTGAGCTTCAAAATTGTTGTGTGCTAAACAAAAATTTTTGAAACTCCCAATAGCAAACTGTACTCCAAAGTCGATCAATAAGCTATCCGAATGCTGTTCCAGAAATCGCTCCGATTCACCATCAACAAATGTCGCCGATTCGTTCGCTGAAAAAGAGCGAATCGCCCACAAGCCTGAGCAAGCGCACTGACAAGACGCCAACCACACCGACCAGCCTCACTCCTATCGATGAGACTAGGGCATTAGATATGAACAAGATTAATGGAATTAACGGAATCAATAGCAACCAGTTGACTCCCGAAACCCCCATCCATGAACCTCTCAAAGAGAAGGAAGTAGTCAAGAAATCGACTGAAGCCACTCAGATAGCGCCTGGTGTTGTGGACACGACGGTGGTGAACGAACCCACTACGGGCGGGCTCACGGCTTCCGAAGTCCTCGACAGGGCTCGTACGAGGTTCGATAAGTTCTGGGGCAAGAAGGAGGACGAGGTTTAGTCCTTGAAATTAGATATTGCTCCACGAATTGTGATATTTAGGCGTATCTCTCCATCCGAATTTATCATATTGTTGACTATCCTGTATAAAAAACTGAAACAAAATCTGATCGCGATTATTTATAATCAAAATGTCACAATTCGTAGAATAATCCAATAAGTAGGGGAATTTAACGCAGTATTTAAAAAGAACTAGCTTCGCTTCAAAACGACGACTGTAAGAATATATTAGACCTATTATACGAGTATATTTATAATTTACAGACAATAATCATTTTATTTTAAACAGAAGTGTGGTGGCTTGTGATAGTAATGAATGTCGATCATGTGAAGTTCTAGCAATCGATTTTGTGATTTATTGGTTATTTAATATTTACGTATAAAAATCTTTCATCTCGAATATAGTGTTACGCGTGGGACATAATTGTTAGAAACTAAATGTAAGTCTGTCAAATATCTGTTGCTTCTTATATTATTAAATAATAAGGTACATTATGGATGGCCATCTATGGTTTAAATTCTAAATAATTATACCAGTTATAATCAATAATATCTCTCAATAATCTTATAAAGCATGAAATTGTTATGAACTAACTTTATCTACCTACTTTTCACAATCAATGTTCTCATGCCATGATTATCTTACTCGAGTGCCTATCGATCATATTTTTTGAATATTTCAATATCTTTAACCTTCCTCTATATTCGAAATAAATGGAATGTGGTATAAGTTGGGAAACCTCGCATTTATGAGATTTTTTTACTAGTATCTAAAATCATTTTAACAAACATACTAACTAATTAGTTATTTCATATTAGGTACTTGTAGAAAAATATTAATACACTTTAGTAATAAAATAAGACAATGTCGACAAATAAATATTCTAAATATGGCGTTCTGTTCTATGGCCTCGTTGACTAGTTGACGGTTTAACTAAACAACCAAAATCCTAATTTCAATATTATAAAAAATGCAATGCATAATAATACATACCTAATACTATCCATTAAGCCGTCCAAGGTAGTATTTTTTGCAATCATATTATTAATGCCTATTTACTTGGCTTTTATTCTTAGAGCAAAGGATATTTTTTTATCTGCAGCCGAATAATATTTTTTATCTGTGAAATCAACCAATCACAGAGTAGCGGAATTGTAGCGGGAAACTTAAGTTTTGCTAAGGTAATGCTGTACCTACTTTTTGTTTATAAAATAAAAATATTGAGTAAATTTGTAAAAATGGAAGTTTCACGTTTAACTTGTCGCCTGTGTCTGTCTGTGACGGATTTTAACGTATCTCTATTCAGCAATTATTGCCGAAAAACAAACATGTTGGACAAAATTCTCGTATGTTTAAAACTAGTCATTGAAGAATCGGATCATTTACATACGATTTGCTACAAATGCGCAGAAACCGTAGAGAGATTCTACGATTTTATCACATTTGTGAAAAAAGCGCAAACAAAGCTTGGCGTTAAGGAAAAATATGCACCGAAAAGTCTGAACGAGCCGCCGTCGGGCGCGAATCGACGGTACGTGACTTCGTACGTTAGGGAACAGGTAATTGACGCAGACTACACGTTCTCGTTTCTCGAAATGTCCAACAATGACGAGAAAAAAGAAACAAAATCATCAAGTCCGTTCTTTTCATACTTTTCCCCGCCAAATGTGCTGATAAAGTCAGCCGACCGCACATGGAAACCTACGCGGCCGCGATCTGACGACATTCAAAGGGCAGAACGGAAAATCGATTCGCAAAGCAAAGTAGATAGACCTCGCCACTCCAGAGACTTATTTGAATCGCAGTCTCAGGACGCTGAGGATCCAGAAATGAGGTGTCTAGATTGGAAATTAACTCCAGACGAAAGTATAATGAGGCGGGTCCGAGAAAGATGCTTTGGACCCTCCGATTTCTAGTTACGTCAGCTCGAAGATATTAAACATGTCTAGATAAAGCACCGACACGTGAGACAATTAAATAAAAAAAATAACGATTTTTTCGGTTGATGACACCCATGCACTGTCTATGAATAGGCAACGCTATAATTTTGTGTAATTGCGCGAAATCAATTAGATGTGTTTTATGTTTTTGTCTATATTTTACAGAATGATTTCAAGAAACCATAGTCCAAGTCCATATAGATCTAGACATTTAAAATATCTTTGCTTTAGCTAGATTTTGTATATTTTGTCATACCTACTTAGAACTTTCTTTTCTTCCTTAATTCCGTAGAAACAGGGTAATGTCATAGTTGATTTGTAAGTTTGAACTTGTAATAAAATTAAAGTACTGTAGAAGCCTGTCTGGTTCCTTTAAATACAAATGAACTCATAATGTGTGGTATGGTAAGATTATACTGTTGGCAGTATCAAATATCGGGTATCAATTCCGCTCATTTCCTCAAGATATTTGATATTGCCAGCAGTATTATTATACGGTATTGCTACGAAACACTGTTTTGTAAGCGAATTGAAATGTCTATATTGTATAATTTAAATATTGTATTGTAGATTTAATTCCCTTGAACTTGTTAAGTGTGGTCTGTGTGTATTGAACTTGAAGCCGTCATAAATTATTTATTTATTGTATGTGAGTGTAAATTGACGTATTGAAAAATTTCATGTTTGTTATTGCTCTGGGGACCTAAAGATCTGTTTAAATTTACTACAAAACACCAATTGTAGGTCTTGTCCTTACATAAACGAAGTAATTAAATACTTTCTACTTCAACCAGGATTAAAGTTATAAAAAAAATATTTACCTGTCGGGTAAAACCAGAGGACAGCTAACACATTAACTTTTAACAAAAACGTTAAGAAACAAGGATATAATTATTATAGAACAGACATAAGATATATGTGAATTACACAATGTTTATTCGTCTGTCGGTATTACAAGAAATTGTCTTGCACTTTAAATACTTCGTTAATGTAATATTTACACAAAGGCCCCAAAAAGCAGCTCCATAAGTTGATTACTGAAACCACGACAGTTTAAGTTCCTATCGACGTCGCCATTATTTTTCCGCGCACAAAACCACATATAATATTTATTTGTAAAGGCCGACCCGGATGTTAAGTCGTAGACCTATAGCCGGTAATAATGTGACGTTTTAGCTTTGCTACGGGTTTATAATAGCGTGTTTGGTTTTCAGTCGTTACTTCAAAATGGACACCTCAATTAAATAAAATTTGAAAAACTGTCGCTGTGTATTGTTATATCCTTTTTTTACCTCCGCCTCATATACACACCTCATATATAATTATATACAAAACAATTACAGACAAAACAACCTGTAAGTATGATTAATCTGGACCAGGTGATAAAAAGGTCTTTAGACGGTAGATATTATCTAGAAAAAGTTTGAAATAAAATTTGTGACAACCCTAAATGAATATATTAGCTAGCATCTGACTCATTGAAAAAACCGTCAGCCAGTAAATATAATTTAAAAAAATAGTAGTTACACAAATAAGTGGGAACAAATAAAACTCCACATATAAACATGTTTATCCATGACTTTATTTCATATCAATTCATACACATATTAGTCTACAGAAAATATCCCCTTGCTCACTATAGACACTTGTTTATTTATTTATAAATCACATTCAACATTTTAAAAACTAAGTTATTTTAAATTACTTTTGTATATAACTTTTTTTTATTATGGCAGGCAACGTAACACATGAAAACATAATGAAATAATACTAAAAAGCCTATTACGACAAACTTTACAGCAAAATTAGGGTCTAGTTCTACTAACAAAGATTATAAAGTACAAAGTACAAAGGTCAATCCCAGTCTTACAAAATGAACTACTGTTTTGTTGTTGTTGCCTACTGCACACTACACCATACATAGCTGCGCAATACGAGACTTATACGCGACTTATAAGAGTATATATAATCTGCAAGTGATGTATGCCACTGCTAACTCCCAATATAAAATAAGCAAAGCAGGTGTAAAGTCCCTTTATTTTTAGTTTCCCAAAATTCAACGCTCCATCTAAAACCTTCATATTCTGATTATATAATTTATAGTTCAAACCTCTGTTAGTAGAACTGTTATCGGGACAAAAGTAGTAACCGTATATTATACTCGTAAACACTCATTTTGATATATATCGCTAAATTATAACAATCAAGATATACATACAATTTTAAGCCATGGTCCCAAAACAATTTAACGATACTAATAAATATTCATTGTTTCCGTTGGTCTCTAGCGCACGTTTTGATGTAGGGTGATCCTAGCCTACATTAGCGTGGCGCCGCAGTAGATCTAAAACTCCACTAAAGACTACACCATATTGCGCAATACACTGTCAAAATGACACGCGTCAAATTGACATGTTTACAGATTAAATAAAATAGGGGGCGCCACCACACTTCGCATCCCGGTGTCATTGGCAGGGATCACCCATGTTTTTGATACATTAGATATTTACAGCAAGAAACTATGTTTTGCATCGGACATATTTCATTTTTGGCGCCACAAATTCTGCTCGCTTATATATCGTTGTTGTAGTAGGTAGGTTTTTTTCAATGAAATGTGGTTTAAACCGTGCGAACTAAAGCCCGTATAGAATAAATACTTGGTTATGATATTATTTTTTACGAGTACTTATTATTTATTGAAATATATGTCAAATTTATCTATTTTACATCCAATACATGGCTTAGTATATACCCTAGCGATTATTTATGTATTATTAATTACCAATATCAATGAAAAAAAAATCAAGTTCCGCTGTATGAAGCCGTATCATACTGTTATAAAAATTGTGCCGCCATAAATGTCCGTATATCCAAACCGACATCCCTTACATCTTATACACGACAGTATGAAAGATCAGAACTAGACTGTAGGAGTGTAAGAAACATACAAAATTTAACAAATACATTGGAAAAAAAATTGCAAGAACCAATGAAGTACTTTTTCGGTAGATATTTACCTACTAATGTAAAAGAACAGATACCACGAAGAAATTTGATACCGGCGCACAGACTTATCGCGAAGTATCTATTCTAGATTTTCAAATTATTATAGTTTTCTAGATATCGCATGAAAAATATATACACCAGAATTATGATTTCTTATTTCACCGACGAGACAACATGCTAGTGTAATTTACGTGCTATTTAATATATGTGTGCTTTGTAAAGGGCTACAGGTGAAAATAATGGTTAATGCACGATTGGCGATGCAAAAACTGCCTTACCATACGAAGAAAGAAGTAATGGCAGCAAAATATACGTCAAAGAAACGTCAAAGTAGGAAAAAAGTGCCTACTGTTTTAATTTTTCACAGTTCCTAGAACATGCGCGAGACCTAAACGTACGCAATTACATTGAGATAAAATTTTGTTTATCTTTGTATATCAGTGCTCAGTTACTATCACACATAAAATCAGGGATTTACATATCGGGTGTGTGGTAGTTTTACCCTGTATGACCACGCGCGAGTAAATAAAGTTTAGTAAAACTCAATTAAATAAAATCATCCAGTGAGTATTATTCGCAACATGCTTAGCCTACTCTAAAAAGCTGAATTAACACTATAATGTTTAGCAAGATGAACAAAATGAAAAATACAATAAAACAACAAATATAAAGAAGAGCAGTAAACTCGACTTCATTCCAAAATTAGTTTTGTACTCGTTTCTAGAAAAATTCATAAACAAAACCATCAGAAATGAACATTTATTCATACAATCCAATTTACCATTTTCATTAAAACGAGATGTTTTTTAAAGTTTGTCATGACTCTTGAGGTTATTATTTTGACTCGTTAAAACTGACTGCGGTAAAATATAATAATTAAATGGCAGAAACATAAATATTATTTATTAAAATAAACTTTACTGTATTTATTAAAATACTGATAATTTCAAGCTCGAATTACATTTTGAAGTAATAGGGATTATTGATTTAAAATAAACCATTTCAAATAATTCATAAGTAAACATAGTTTTCAGCTATTTCTATCGATAAACCATTTATTACGGTTACAGCTACGATATTACTTATGAATGCTTGCAACCTTGCAAGAATAAACAAGTAAATTACGTGCGTACAAATGTTAAAATAATTTTACAAGAATTAAAACATTGGCTCCGTTTTAGAACATATATTTTCCTTTTTGAAATAAAAAATAATAATTTACTGGAATGTTGGAAATATCAAAAATATGTAATATCGTACTAAAATAAATTAAAATAGATGTATGTGTCTAAAAGCTCCGCCTATATTTAACTTCGAAAACGAGTTACGTTTATTTAATTTAATTTGTTAATTTTTTTTCATTAAATCTCGACCTGCGAGAACTTGATTTAAATGTTGCATATTCGGAACTTAACGTCTGTAGTGTTGTAATATAACATTAAAATAATATTTAAGAGCCTGGATAAGGTATTTAACAAATTAAAATGTACTTGTAAGCAATGGAAGACTAAAAATGACACCTCTCTAAAAAAAATACACGGCTGTTGAACTTTCTCATTTATATCATAATAATGTGTCTATGTCAGAGTCTCCTACAGAAAGGGGTTTTTCGAAGTATACGTTACTATATTCTACCCGTGCGTATTTCTCCGCAAATATTCAGATATTTTATTACTAGCCGTGATTTTTTAAAATCGAATATAGATAATTAATTATATTTTTCGCTATGGAGTTTAGAGAGGAGTTATAATACTATGGCACTTGGATAAACGTTCGGAATGTTAGAAATATTCTCAAAAAATATTTTAATCGTTTTTTTAACTAGAGATAAAATTCGTTCAGAAATCAAAAAAATCGAAGTCGTATCGATGATGCAGAATCGAATGCAAAAAAAAAAGTGAAATACACAAAAATATAAAAACACTGTGTGTCCCAGTCGTCATATACACTTACTGTCTAATAAAGACTCCACAGACGTTCAAGAACCTTTTTCAAACACGTCACAAATACAGAAAACTGACTGACTTATTAGTATGAGTTCAACGAATAGAATTTTAATTCATCACACGTCATAGTAATATACGCGACTGGATACACACGTACAAACAAATATTATACACAACAAACGATCGAACAAAAAAAAAGAATAAAGACAAAAATAAATGTACTAGAAACTAATTAAAAATACAGCGTAAACGTTAAACAGCGGCTAAAAGCGAATGCCTCGAAGCGATTAGTTAAACGTCTAATAGGATAAAATATTGCATTTCTAAAAAAAACCTACTACACATTTAAAAATTATATCACAATACGATTCTATCGAAATCAAAAATCGTTTACAAAATCACCGTCCAAATCCCTCGCTTAACTTAGAATGAGATTAATAAACATATTATAACTAATACTCATCGAAGTATAATAATTACTGGAAGTGTAATAGTATGAAATGAAAATGCCATAGTTTGCCTCAAAGGAAAAACTTGCCACCCAAGAAAAATATGCTTTAAATCCGTATCACACTGGGGAAGATACGCCTTAGGCGGCTAAGTGTAGTTAAGTTACAAAGCCCAGCATACATCACGCACGCTTTTCCTTACAATATTACACTTTCGCAATTATTATACTCAAATGCTCTCGGTCTTATTCATAAAAATCCTTGAAACGTTTACAACCCTCACTCATACATATTTGGCGTTATGAAGCGTTGAAAAATAATTTCGACGATCACTTATGTCGTCCATACCGCTTCTATTGATGTGAATCTTTATGAATACTACCGTCTCCCACACAAATTATACAACATTACAACGCTTCACGTGACCAAGAGTGGACGCAATTCCGACATTTTTATAATAGTAATTTTTATAAAACACTAAATAGCCTTTTAACGCATCGACATTTTAATACTGGAAAGAAAACTTGACATCGAACCAAAATACAGTCATCGTAGAAATCGGGTCGGGTCTCACTGACTAATCGAAGCGATTGTTTTTAAGCGATATATTATTCGCATCACTGCTATTTATTAAAAGCTGAAGCAGAAGGCATAATTTGTACTTAACATAACGATTGTCAACAGGATTCAAGGTTGTTATTATCAACCGAATACCTAAATGTATTCCGAAATCCTGAATGTATCAAATATCGATATTTGCGGTGTTGTAGACTATAATTATATAGTTTATTTATGTAGTTTTCTTGATTACAATACGAGTGAAAATTATGCCATTATATCAATATTTGCTGTGTTGTAGACTATATATTTATAATACGAGTGAAAATTATGCGAAACATTATGAAATTATGCATTATTAAAAAAATATTTTTCCACGCGATTTATTACAATCGTATATGAAAAACAATTAACGCGCTTATAAAAATCGCATATAGCATCGCTCCGTCAATAGAACCCGGCCCTAACATGTATATATCTCGGGACGAGACTAAAGCTATACACAGTCTAGGGGAAGCTTATAGCGTAACATTTAATTTAAATATATTTTTATACTTTTTTTTACATTTAATATTTATTATTATACACAACACAGTACGACATTGACATTCCGTCGGTTGCATTTTCCCGCAAAATTATCATAACTACTCGTCTCTAAGTCGATGTGAAGAAAAAAATAATGGAATTAGGAAAGTTTTTTTATAAAAATCATCACAGTAATAGCATTATAGTAGGTACTCACACAAGGAAGTATTGTATCGAAAGTATTAAAAGTTATATTATTTTAATAAATTTCACAGGAAAACACATCCGAGATAAGAATTTTAGAATAGAATCACATGCATACATTACACAATACATAGATTAAGAATACTCGCGACACTTATTAGACAAATCATTAAACATTTCGCCAATTTATCGTTAAGGAATACGGATAAGTTTGTGATAACGTTAATTTTGTGTAATTATTAAAATTATTTAATCCTTCTCGTTCTGATAGAAAACCCGAGCCCAGCAGTGGGACAGTAATGGGTCGATGAGATTAAAACCAAATCTATCATTGCATTATTCATATTAATTTAAATTTTGTAATTATATTTCTCTCTCTCTCTCTCTCTCTCTATCTCTCTTCAGCCGACTTTAGTCCACTTATAGGCCTCTCCCAAGGCCACACACACACCACAAAAATATTATCAAAAAATTATGTCAAAAATTATTTTTTACTAGTACGATGCTAACAAAAATCAGTAAGTAGATAACTAAATGAATATATAATTATTTGTTATTTCTTACCGATAAATTGGCGAAGAAACACACTACCCATACTAACCTTAAACCCATACATAGTTATAACTAAGCGCATATACAAAATCAAATTCAATAACAAAATTCTACGTATACCACTACACACAATTATATCAAAAAGCGCGTTGTAATGGTTTTCGATAGCTATATTAAATGTAAGCATCCGCCTTATCATTTCCGATAAAGCCCTTCAAAGAAATAACATCTCGGTTATTCACTTATATAAATATCTTCTATTATCTGTACCCCTAGTACGTTTTTAGTTAAGTGCAGTGAGCGCTCGATATAGACAAACGACAAAATCTCATACTGACAAAGGGGTTTTTACCCTTATTCTGCTAGTAAATGTATGGAGAAACTCCACATCAAGCGCCCCCTACCTAAGAAATAAAAACTCGTGCTAGAGACATTATGTTCTGTGACTCTCACATTTATTTATCGTACGCACACACGTACATATGTACGTATACGTGGACGTATTGAACGAAATCACGTAGCATTTATATAAATTTAAATAAAAATAATTGTAACACCATCTATTTTATGTAATTGAAGGTGTTTCCTCTGAAGCGGCGCTACAATGAATCCTAACCGAATTTCAAACTACTAGTTGGCATTATAAATTAAATACACCAAACATTCGTACACTAAAAGTTATTTTTTGAAACATTCAACGCATTTACAAACTATATGCGCTTAGCTAAACGTAGACCTACGTCTTAAACGATTGATACGTGCAAAATTGTACTCTATTATGCTGACTTAGACTACATTATTACAAAATATACGACAACTGCTTTAGAAACTCGACAAAAGAGTACATTTAACGCTGCAATCACAATTCAGATACATTTAAAGGGAACACATTATAGCGACGTGATCAAAATATATTCTTCAGAACGCGGTCCACCAAAGAAAGGTATGAGACTTGGAATCAGCTACATACTAAATTGACTCTGTCTTTAAACCTCCTGTTACAAGCTACAGTTCCATAGGAAACTTGTAACAATATTGTTAGTGTTCTAAATATTGATTTATTACATATTACACGGCACATTCTTTTTTTTCTGCATATGTTGAGATCAGATGGCCGTGTTTTAATTATCCCAAGAATTCCATATAGTAAATTTTGACTGTATCATTAAATCAATATCTAGACAATTTCAGCATCGTATTTGAAATAAAAAAAAGGAGGTCGCTTTATTTTTAAAAATGAGTCAAGACAAGTCTTTCGATTATTGCTTTATTATTGCGTACCACCAAGTTTCATACTTGCTTTCTTAGACCGCGAATCATTTTATTTATTGTATTACACGATAACGTACTCATTCTACATCTAATTACATTTATTGAACACGCGCGAATCTTATCACCAACGTACGTCATTCCCGAGCACTAAAGCCACTATAGTTCGAAGAAACGCGCGACTTATGGCCGCCTCGCTCTTAATAGTTCGAGTAAGAACGTGCCACGTATTGCCCTCTCGTTTTTCATAGTTTGAGGAGGAACGCGCAACGTATTGCCCTCTCGTTTTTCATAGTTTAAGTAGGAACGCGCGACGTATTTCCGTCTCGCTCTTACCTCTCGCCGGACGACGAGCTCGATGCGCGTCCCCGTCCCTTTTTCCCCTTTTTGTCTTCGGTTGTTTCTTGCTTCTCAATGCTCTTCTCCATAGGAACTGCTTGTTCAACTTGCTTCCCTAGTACTTGCGACTGTTGGGGCGGTTGGTTTGAGTTCTGAAAATATTTTTTACATCAGAGGTGGAAGTGGAACTCCGAACTTCGTATTAGGGAACCGTAACTCTTAACAACTACATCGAACCCGGACCCCCCGATTAGGGGACCCGATGTCATAACCATTAAGCTATCACTGTGTTATTCAAATTCTAATTCATTTATTTTGTATAGGCCTTCAGTGGTGATGAAATTGTCACATTTTACATTTTTTCTTCATCTACAACCGGATTTGAACGCGGCGCTGAGAAGATCCGTCAAGAAACTGAATTTTTTATCTGAATATTTTACATGTAATTTTGTATGATACGTAGTATGAAGTAGTATGAATTAACTGAAGAACGCCTACAATAAATAGAATGCCTACACTCTTTAGCACTCATGAATAAAAGATTGTTTGTTAAAGTTATCCATGGTGAAATAGGGAATCGGTCAATTTTTCAAAAAGTATAAAAAATACAAATTTCAACAAAAATAAATATTTTATACTGAAATTAAGTTTAATTTAATAGTTGTTTAAAATTGCCGCGTAAACGTGCGTCGTGTCATGGCGGACGGGGTGACGTCATTTGTAGGTAAACCATAGAGTACGTTCTACACTATCTATAGTGCACGGCAATATTATTGTTGTTGGTTACTTACACATGACATCATATCCTGTAATCGGCGTTTCGTACGGCATTGCGTACATATAAAAAATAATAATTTTATTTATCGATTTAAAATTATAAATCATTTCTATTTCTCAGATACTTTCATTGAATAATCGGCTTATTGTTCAAACCTTTGCAGCTTAGTA
>DWTS01000043.1:0-20259 GCA_018250615.1 Oechydrus chersis rufus | reverse complement strand
GTGCATAAAGGCATCCGGTATGCTGTGGCCATAATAAGCTTCCTCCCAGCCATCTCGAAAAGACATGGGCGGATCTACAAGATGCTTTCGAAGCAATAAAACATTACCTTGTCCGATGTAATTTTTCGCAAGAACCAGATAAGGTACTAGCTTTCCATCTTCTTTGATGTGAACGGTGTAGCCTAAACGCTTGTCCTTGTCATAGGCTAAATCTCTTAATACTTGTGGCTCTTTTGCAGGAAGTAAATACACAAGTTTTTCTCTATTTACTAAAAGAGCTGTTACTGCGATACTAAAGAACAGAGAAAATACAATCAGAAATATTTTTTTATTGGTCATTTGGGTTCACTCCTTTATTTATCCGCCTTAAGCACATATATTGTCTGCTCGTCGTTCCCTTTTTCCTCCACCTCTGTTTCTGGTGGCAGTGTGAAGGCTGGACGGACATAAGAGATGTAAGCAACACCATTTCCTCCAAGCCTCCCTTTATAATTAACTACACTAGCTACTACAGAATCCGTCGCAAAAGCAGTACGGAGCCACCAACTGTAAGGAGTTGAATTCCCATCTGAATAAGCTAACCTGTCCTCTTTTACTCTACCTTTTCGCTTAAAATAAAGTAAATTACGGTCATCCCCCATACGATGCTTGCCTCTATCATCTCCAGCATCAACGTCCGAAAGCAAGAAAAGTTTCCGCTTTATTTTTTCTATATGCCCCATTCCTGCATTTTTTGCCGAGGGTTTTATCCCCAGCTCTGTAAGGGGGATATTTTTCTGCACATCTTTAGACAAACGCTTGATAAAGTCCTTGTGCATAAAGGCATCCGGTATGCTGTGGCCATAATAAGCTTCCTCCCAGCCATCTCGAAAAGACATGGGCGGATCTAGCAGGTATTTGCGAAGCAACAAGACATTGCCTTGATTAATGTAATTTTTCGTGAACACCAGATAGGGCACCAACTTTCCTTCTTCTTTGATGTGAATGGTGTAGCCCAAGCGTTTGTCCTTGTCATAGGCTAAATCTCTTAATACTTGTGGCTCTTTTGCGGGTAATAGATAAATAAAATCCTCTCTTTTCACAACTATAAACACAGCAATAAGTATTTGTAGCAAACTTAAGACTAAAAACATCATCATCTTTTTTTTACTTTTCAATCGTCTTTCTCCTTAAAAATCGTGATAAATCCTTCACTAACTAATACGAGAAAAAAACGAAATTAACACTAAAAAAAGCAAAGAAAAAAGAACAAGAAGTTATCCTTGTTCTTTTAGTTTGCCGCGGCATTTGCCACAGGCATATTTTTTTATATCAATTTTACGTTGACGTTGATAAATCTGCTGACAGCTTTGACACACATAAGTATGTTTAGCCTCTCTTATTGATGGAGCATAACGTAAACCTCCTACTTGAGCAAGTAAATCCTTGAACTCCCTGTCTTTATGCTTATAACCTCGTTGCTGGTCATAGAGATGATAATGAACCAGCTCATGGAGAATAATACCATCAAACTCTGCTCGATTTGCCATTTTAGGGTTAAAATCCAAATGCATATCCTTAGGAAAAAAGCGACCGCCCGTACTGCGTAACCTATTATTCCACTGAGCAGTATGCAGAAATGGGCGCGCAAATTTCTCTATAGAGAGATGGCGCACATGGTCTGTTAATTCCTCATTGTTCACGTGGTTCAACCAAAGTTAAATTAATCTTACCACGCTCTTGGTCAATTGATTTTACCCAAACGGTTACGATTTGTCCGACAGCAACAACTTCATGAGGATTTTTCACAAAGCTTTTGCTCAGGTCAGAAACATGAATCAATCCGTCATTTTTAATACCAATATCCACAAAGGCACCAAAATCGACAACGTTACGCACTGCTCCTTCAAGTTTTTGGCCCACACGTAAATCGCTCGCGGAAAGAACATCTTGGCGTAAGATTGGTGCATCAAAATTATCACGTAAATCACGTCCTGGCTTTGTCAAATCAGCAATAATATCTGTCAATGTTTCGCGACCAACCCCAAGTTTTTCTGACATTTCGGAAATATTTACTTTTTTCAAAATTGCTGCGGAATTCGCATCGAGGTCAGCTATATCAAGTGTTTCAAGTAATTTTTCGACCACTTGATACGACTCTGGATGGACTCCAGTGTTATCAAGGAAATTCTTTGCTTCAGGAATACGAAGGAAGCCTGCTGCCTGCTCAAAAGCTTTCGCCCCTAAACGCGGAACTTTTTTCAACTGCGCGCGGCTTTTGAGAGCTCCATTTTCCTCACGAAACTTCACGACATTGTTGGCTAAGGTTTTGTTAAAACCAGCAACATGTGAAAGTAGCGCTGGACTTGCTGTATTTACATTGACACCAACTTGGTTGACGACCGTTTCAACAACAAAGTCCAAGTTTTCGGTAAGTTTCTTCTCTGCAACATCATGTTGATATTGTCCTACACCAATAGCTTTCGGTTCTATTTTCACCAACTCAGCCAAAGGATCTTGCAACCTTCTTGCAATGGAAATAGCCGAACGCTTTTCTACCGTCAGGTCCGGAAACTCTTCACGCGCCAACTCTGAAGCCGAGTAAACAGAAGCCCCAGATTCACTCACGATAACATAAAAGACATCAGAAAGACTGTTTTCTTTTAAGACTTCGGCCACAAAGGCTTCGGATTCACGACTGGCTGTTCCATTACCAATAGCTATCATATCGACCTTATATTTAGAGATTAGTGCTGCTAACTCCTTTTTCGCTTGGGCAATTTGACTCGCATTAGCAGGTTTTACGGGATAGATAACTGTCGTCGTCAAAAGTTTACCTGTTGCATCAACAATGGCGAGCTTTGCTCCTGTACGATACGCGGGGTCAAATCCCATCACTGTACGCCCTTTAAGCGGTGCCACCAAGAGCAGGTTTTTCAAGTTTTCACCAAATACTTCGATGGCTGCATCTTCAGCTTTTTCTGTTAATTCCCCCCGTACTGCGCGTTCCATCGCTGGAAGCAGCTTTTTCTTCACTGCTTCTTTTATGGCTAAACTCATATATTTGTTGTTTCGCGCAGCAAAACGATTTTCAAAAAAGCGTAAAATCTTATCTTCGTTATGTTCAAATTTTACAGAAAGAACGCCCATCTTTTCGCCACGATTCAAAGCGAGTACACGATGATTAGGAAGCTCAGATACTTTCTCCGCAAATTCATAATAAATTTGGAAGACTTTTTTCTCATCAAGGCTTTGCTCTTTCAGACGACTTTCTAAGAGGCTATTTTGTTTCACTTCGCTCAATAGCCAGCTCCGCAATTTAGCATCCTCAGAGATCGCCTCTGCCAGGATATCCATGGCCCCTTGAAGCGCTTTTGCTACTGTGGCGAAAGTTTCATTCGTATATTTCTCTGCTTCTGCTTCAAGACTTGGTGTATTTTTAACAATGAGTTGTGCAAGCGGGAAAAGACCATTTTCTTTCGCCACTGTGGCTTTTGTGCGACGTTTTTCTTTATAAGGAAGATAAAGGTCTTCAACTTCAGACAGCTTCTCAGCTGCTTCTATTTGAGCCTTAAGCGCATCCGTTAATTTGCCTTGCTCCTCAATCTTGGACAGCACTGCTGTTTTTCGATCCTTAAGTTTTGTTAGGCTATCATTTTCGTCAATAATTTTTTTGATTTCAACTTCATCTAAGCTGCCCGTAACTTCTTTTCGATAACGGGCAATAAAAGGTACTGTGTTACCTTCTGCTGTCAGTTCAAGTACTTTTTGAACTTGTGAACTTTTAATATTTAGTAATTCAGCTATTTTTTGCGTATTTTCCATTCTTCCATTTTACCATATTATCACCATTTTCAATTCATGTGATTTCGATGTTTATTTGCTAAAATAGCTCTAGTAAAAAATTAGAAAGTGGAAGAAATGGAATATTTAGAATTAGCCCAAACACGCCATGCCGTCAAAAAGTTTGATAGGAAGAAAGTTCCTCTTGAAGAGATAAAAGACATTATTAAAACTGCTCGTTTAGCTCCTTCAGGCATTAATATACAAAGTTGGCATTTTGTCGTTATTGATTCAGCTGAAGCCAAAGCCGCACTTTTAAAAGAAGTCAATCCTTCAAATCACGAGCAGATTGAAACAGCAGGTGGCTTGATCATGATTTTTGCGGACAGTCAATATGCCGATCGCCTTAAACTTATTAGCGAGCGGGGAAGTGAAGAATTTTCAAGCCTTGACATTGAACGCTTTACTCAACGCTATCAAGCTTATGTCAATAGTTTTGATGCTGAATATCTCAATACCTATATGTCTATGACAACTGGCCTTGTCACAATGAACTTGCTCTATGCCATCTATGATAAAGGTTATAAGGCCAATGTTGTCCTTGGCTATAAACGCACAGAAAAAATCAATGAGATTCTCAACGTCGATAAAAAATACCGTCCAGAACTCATCATCCCTTTTGGAACTTCTGAGGAAACTGGCCAACCAAGCTTTCGGTTGGGGCTTGAGGATATTATGGAAATTCGGTGATAAAAAATCTGCATTTAAGCAGATTTTTTATTTTATCTCATAAAGCTAAAGTATCTTGGAATCTTTCCTAAATCTCACTTTCAAAAAATTTTTCTATTATATCTTGTCGAACACAAATATAACTCTTGTTTTCCCGATTAGGATATGTTCGATTACTCAGCACAACTAAAGCACGCATCTGTAAAAGATCTAAACATATCACACCTCCCGTAAAACCTGTATGATAGAGCTGCCCAGCACCACGAGAAAGCCAGCCTAGTGTCCGTCCCGAAACCTCAAATGTCTGCAAAGTCGTTAACAGCTCATCAGATAAAATATCCCCTGAAAAAACTGCTCTAACAAAAGTTTCTAAATCTCCAATCGTGCTGAAAAGTCCCGCATGACCTGTTTCTTTTTCCCAGAGATAGGCTTTTCCATCGTGAACAATACCTTTAATCTTACCTCGAGATAGCGTAATCTCTGTCGGTACAGCAGAACTTTCATCTGGAAAATAGGTCGTCGATACCATACCCAAAGGATCAAAAACATGAGTGCGAAAACTCTCTTCAAGTCCACAACCGTCTATTTTTTCAATGATTTCTCCCAGGAGTAAATAACCAATGTCGGAGTAAATCGTGTGCCTTTCATTAGGCAAAGGGAGGTTAATTTTCTTCAAAAAGTTCCAAAAGAATTCCTGTGAAAAATCCGTTTTATCTGTAAAATCAGCAGGAAAGCCCGCACGGTGCAAGAGAAGGTCTTCGATTGTTAATTTCAACTCTTCAAGCATAGGAAAAAACACGCCGATCGAATCTGAAAGAGATATTTCTTCGCAGTCTATAAGTTGAAGTATGCGCGTTGTTGTTCCGACAACTTTAGTCAGGCTAGCCAAGTCATAAAGGGACGATGAGGTGACTTTCTCAACATAATCTATTGTCCCACCATATACAGTTTGACTGTGTTGGTTTTCCATATAAAAAGCCGCAAAGCCAGGTGTATCTTCCCGAACTACTGCGGCTTCCAACATTTTAAAAATATCATTTGCTTTCTCGGATAACATTGGCGATATTTCCATCTTTTTCCTCAAGTAATTTTTTAGCTTCATCGCTTGAAATACTTAACTCCAGCATCAGAATTGCGACATTCACACGTTCTCCAGATTCATAAAAGACTTTTTCAGCTTCTTCAAAACTAACACCTGTTGCTTGAGAAACGATACGAATACCACGATTCACTAACTTCTCATTTGTCGCTTGGACGTTAATCATCAAATTCTGGTAAACCTTACCTGTCCTAACCATAATTCCTGAAGAAATCATATTTAACACCATCTTCTGTGCAGTGCCTGACTTCATACGTGTTGACCCTGTGATAACTTCAGGACCAACAGCAACATCTATCCCCACATCAGCTACTGTAGCCATTTCACTGTTTGGATTTGCAGATACTGAAATCGTCAGTGCGCCCACTTTTTTGCCATATTCCAACGCTGCCAAAACATAGGGCGTCCGGCCACTTGCAGATAACCCAATCAATATATCTTGAGGCGTTAGCTCAACTGCTTTTATATCAGCCAATCCTAGTTCACGAGAGTCTTCGGCACCTTCAATGGCCTTGTAAACTGCTTCGTCCCCTCCTGCGATAATTCCAAAAGCTCGTGTTGCGGGAACACTGTAAGTTGGTGTTAATTCAACACCATCCAAAAGTCCTAACCGGCCACTCGTTCCTGCCCCTATATAAATGATACGCCCGCCTGTCGCAAAACGTTCAGCAGCACGATCAATAGCTTGAGCAATTTCAGGTAATACAGTTGAAATCCCTGCTGCTACTTTCGCATCTTCATTGTTCATGATTTTAACCATTTCTAAAGTCGAAACTTGGTCTAAATTCATGGAATTCGGATTACGTCCTTCTGTAGATAAACTCTCAATTTTATTCAATTTTTTCTCACTTCATTTAATTTTTTTTATATTTTCAGCCGTTTTCTTCATACGCTTCGTCAATTTCGGTCCAATCATCTCTTCAATAACACCTAGATATAATACTGTGGCCACTTGAAAGGATGACTCAAAAGAAGCAATTGCGCCCACCCGTAACAGGTGCTCTGTTGTAGGTATCGCAATAACACCGCTCACACGTTTACTTATTTCATTAGACTGATTTTTAGTGACAATATAAGATTGAGCACCGCGTTCACGTGCAATATCCAAAGCAGCTAGAACTTCTTTTGTCTCTCCTGAATAAGAAAAACTTAAAACAACGTCTTGCTCATTGAGGTAAGCCAAATTTTCCATCACCATATGCCCATCCCAACTGTGCAAAGCCAGAAAACCAGCCCGGTTAAATTTGTGAGCCAAATCATAAGCAATAACTCCTGATGAACCTACACCAATAAGATAAATTCTCCTCGCTTTTTTCAAAGCAGAAATAGCCTCTTGTATCACTTTTTCATCTAGAAAATTAGCTGTATCCGAAACTGTCGTGGAGAGCATAACAGCAACCTTATCAATAATTGTTGATAAATCATCATTCTTTTGAACGATGGGATCAATCTCTATGATATCGTTTGAAGCTATAGCATTAGAACTTTGCGCCATTGCAATTCTAAATGTATCCAAGCCTTCATAACCGAATTTACGAACAAATCTTGTAATCGCGGAAGCGGATGTATCCGACTGTGCTGCAATTTCAGCAATGCTCATCGTCAGAACATCAGGATGTCGCAAAAAAGTATCCGCCACCCTTTTTTGACTTTGGTTGAGCGCTTCATAATTTTGCTTGATTTCCATTCTGATATTCATAAATATTTCCTTTTTCTATTTATCATCAATCATACTCATAATTGAGGCATCACTTTCACCTGGTACCATACGAGCAGTAATTTTTGTTCCTTTTTCTGTTAGTTCCTTGAGCTGTTCTATATCTTGGGGAGATAAAAAGACAGATTTTTTTACCTGAACAGAGTCTTCGCCTTGTTTCGAGATATTTCCCACATTAAATTCGTCCAGTAGTCCAGCATCAACTAAAGCTTTCATATCTCCAATTGTTTTTGTCAAAACAAAAACACGTTCATCACCAAAGCGATTTTCCTTAAAATTCACAATTGCACGGCGAATACTTGACACAGTTAACTTTTTCCCCGCTGGTTTTGCCAACTGCAATGCACCGAGAACCATCTCATCATTCCATGCACTATCATTTACTACATAGAGTCGTTCAGCATTCACTACATTTGACCAAACGGCAGCAACTTGACCATGAATCAAACGCTCATCTACTCTTGCATGTATAATCATTTTACTATTTCCCCATTCTTCTTTCAATTAAAATTCTACTAGTTAAAGAGGTTACCAACAGCATTTAACATAGGCTGTAAATTTCCTAAAATCATACCCAAAGCAATCAGGACAAAAATCAAGCGTGTAGAGTTCATCTTCTTTTTACCTAGAAGCCAGTAGCTAAGTCCGACAATTGCAAGTGGCACAAGCCCTGGTAGAATTTTATCCAACATTTCTTGCACATTCATTGTTACTTCGCCCATTTTATAGGAAAGTTCAAGTTTATAGGTAATCACAGAAGGAATTAAGCCCCCTACCACGGTCAAACCAAGGATAGCTGCTGCATCAGTCAAGACTTTCATTTGTGATGCAAAACCAACAGCAATTTTTTTACCTTGTGCATAACCAATCTGAAGGAATTTCCAGCGAACGACGAGTACAGCTAATCCAATAATCAAAGGAATAATTAAGCTAACAACTTGTCCTGCTTGAGCTAAGTAAGCCGCCATTGAGAAGACAACAGCACGGTAAATAGCAATAAAAAGCGTATCCCCAACACCAGCAAATGGTCCCATTAAACCCGTTTTAAGACCGATAACTGCTTCTTCATCTGTTTCATTGAGTTCTTCTTCCATAGCTATGTTCGCCCCAATAATCAGATGACTCATGGCTGGTGTTGTATTAAAGAACCCAATATGTGTTTTCAAGGCTTTAGCCATTTTTTCTTTATTGTTACCATAAAGGCGACGTAAAGCCGGCATAATTGTGTAGGCATAGCCTAAACCTTGCATACTTTCGTAATTCCACCCCCATTGGAAACCAAAGAGATTGCGAATGTAAACTTTTTTTAAATCTTTTTTTGTGATTTCTGGTTTATTATATTGTTCAGTCATTGAAGTTAACCTCCTCATCTACGTAGAGATTTTCTGATAAATCTGTTCCCGTAGCTGTAGCAGCTACAGGTTGTGGTGCTGCAGCTTCTTTCACTTTATTTTGTTGATTAATTACCGCGATACCAGCAAGTGCAAGTCCAATAAGGGCGACTCCAAGTACTGAAAAAGTCTCAGAAAAGTAAGCCATTAAGGCAAAACCGATGATAAAATAAGACCAATATTTTTTAATCGGGAGATAGTGAAGCAAAATTGCAATACCCATAGCAGGAAGGATTGCTCCTGCCGCTTTTAGTCCATTCATTACCCAAACAGGTATTGCTTCATTAATAAGATTAACGACATGATCACCGAAATAAAGACCAATAAATACTGGAATCATCCGTGATAATGTCCACGAAAATATTCCAAATACGTTGCTCATTTCCACACCACGAGCATTGCCGACTTCAGCAAATTTGGCTGCTCGCTTTTGCCAGAATAAATTAACCATACGACCCAAAATATCCATTTGTGTGAGCAAAAGTCCAATCGGAATAGCGATACCAATGCCGTATTCTACACCTTTACCTGAAAGAATGGCATAGGCTGTTCCCATAATAGCTCCGCTTAAAAAATCAGGAACAGTAGCCCCACCATAAGTTGCGACTCCAAGTGTCATCAACTGTAGCGTTGCACCGACCAGAAGTCCTGTTGTAAGATCTCCCATAACAAACCCTGTAAATGCAGCTGCAAAAAGTGGCGTGTAAGGACCGATTTGAATAGAAATCTGATCTAGTACACCAATGGCTGTATAGACCAGAAGAACAATGATGATTCCAATGGAAAGTGTATCCATATTTCCTCCTCCGCCTTCTTTTGAAAGCGTTTTTATATTTTAGATAATCCTATTGTAGCGAAAACGAAAATATTTGTCAATTATTTAAAAATAAAACACCAAACGAAATTAATTTTCGTTTGGTGTTTTTTTATGTTATACTGTTCGTATGAATATTTTACAATTTTTTCTCTATCCTTTTATCATTATCATAGCAAATGTGATTGGAGCAATCAGTGGCATGGGTGGTGGATTAATCATCAAACCCCTGCTGTCCCTACTTGGATTTCACTCACTGCCTGAAATCGTATTTTATTCTAGCGTGGCTGTCCTTGTTATGGCACTTTCTTCAACAGCGCGCCAAATTAAAAACGGCATCAAAATTAACGCTCGAAATGTTACTTTTTTGTCTATCGGTTCTGTCTTAGGTGGAATGCTCGGACAACGGGTTTTACAATTTTCTTTTAAAATTATTGGAAATGAAAATACAGGTCAACTACAAGCTGTGCTACTCATTATTTTATTATCTGGCGTTTTACTCTTAGGACGATTAAACATTCAGTTTAATAAACAACTCAATTCTCTTTATTTCTTATGTGGACTGTCTCTTGGGACCGCATCTGTATTTCTAGGAATTGGGGGAGGACCTTTCAATGTCGCTCTTCTTTTAATGGTTTTCCCTCTAAAAATCAAAGAAGCAACGACCTACTCCATCGTTTCTATTCTATTCTCACAAGTTTCAAATTTAGTTACAACTTTAATTTTTTCGAATGTATTTGCATATGATTTAAACATCTTATGGGTAATCATTCCTGCTGCATTTATTGGAGGACATCTTGGCGCATTACTTAGTGGAAAACTTAGTGATCGGAGTATTAACAGACTCTTTAATATCGTAGTTATCATGATAATGCTTATTACTCTAATACCAGTATTGTTTTAATAGCTCTATCAATTTCAGTATAATTAGGAATACTATTTCATAGCTAGACTAATTGAATTTTTCCTTTCCATATCAGTTCGATAAAAACAGTGTTTTTTATTTTCATTAAGTATAACTGAACCTAAAGTTTATGAAGTAAATCTTAAACAAAAAAACTCTAAGTCAATCTGACTTAGAGTTATAACTCGTGTGAAACGAGATTACATCATTTTGTTGTAGAATTCGACGATAAGTGCTTCGTTGATTTCTGTGTTGATTTCATCGCGTTCTGGAAGACGAACGAGTGAACCTTCAAGTTTATCAGCATCGAATGATACGAAGTTTGGACGTCCTTTAGTTGCTTCAACAGCTTCAAGGATTGCAGGAACTTTCATAGATTTTTCACGAACTGAAATAACTTGACCAGGTGCTACGCGGTATGATGGGATATCAACGCGTTTACCATCAACGAGGATGTGACCGTGGTTTACGAATTGACGTGCTTGACGACGTGTAGTTGCAAGACCAAGACGGAATACAACGTTATCCAAACGTTGTTCAAGCAAAGTCATGAAGTTGAAACCAAGAGTTCCTTCTTTAACACGTGTAGCTGCTACAAACAGGTTACGGAATTGACGTTCAGAAACACCGTAAGTGAAACGGAGTTTTTGTTTTTCAGCCAATTGCAAACCGTATTCAGAAAGTTTTGAACGGTTGTTAGGGCCGTGTTGACCAGGTACGTAGTTACGACGTGCAAGTTCTTTACCAGAACCTGTAAGTGAGATGCCAAGACGGCGTGATTGTTTCCAAGATGGACCAGTATAACGTGACATGTAAATGTCTCCTTCAAATTTTTTTGAAGAATATTGACAGCCTCGAATTCGTGCATTTCACTTTCGCCTTACAGCTTCGGTTACTTCGTAACAAGGGAAATGTTGACGAGTTTTCTAGCTGACTGCTATATTCAACTTTACTATTTTAGCAAAATTATTAAAAACTGTCAACATGACAAGTGAATCATTTACAGTATTCTTCTTATTTAGATTTTACTTTAACAACTGCTGCAACACTATCGCTGCTTCGCTTCATTTTCGTCTGGTAATAAAACACAGGAATACCGGCAAGCGTAATAGCAATCCCAATCATCGCAAGAACGGGCTGCTGTGTAATAGTCGTCCACATGATAAACAAGGCACCCAACATTCCAATGACAGGAAGGATAGGGTAAAGTACAACCTTATATGGACGGTGCAAATTTGGCTCCTTTTTGCGGAGGATAAATACTGCAAGAATTAACAAGAAGGAGAAAAACCACATTACAAAGATGACCAGATTTGTCAGGATATCAAATGAACCTGCTGCCATAAAGATGCAAGCTAAACTCCCAACCAAGGCCGTTGAAACAAAGGGAATGGCATTTTTATTGAGTTTACTCAAGTGTTTTGAGAAAGGAAGTGAGTTTTCTAAAGCTAGAGCATAAGGCACACGAATTGCTGTCATCGTGTAGCCATTGAGCGTGCCATAAACAGAAACTAAAATCCCAATCGTTACGAGCTTACCACCATTTACACCAAATAATTTTTGTGCAGCATCTGAAGCTGTATTTGCATTTCCTGCAATCTGATCCAGAGGCAGAACTTTCAAAAATCCTAAGCTAATGGCAATATAAATAAATGAAATAACCAATAAACCGATGGTGATAACTTTCGACAAATGTTTTTGCGGATTTTTCATCTCACCCGCGATATTCCCTACATTCATCCAGCCGTCAAAGGCAAACAAACTCGCGACCAAAGCACCACCAAGACCGGCAAAGAATCCGATATTTTGTCCCGCCTGAATCGGAAATAACTGCACATCCACTTGCGAATTGGTTGTCAAACCAAAAATAATAATCAAAAAGATTGGGATTAATTTTAAAATCGAAGTCACTTGCTGAAAACGTGAAGTAAAACGTGAACCCAATAGATTAATAGACATGATAGTTAAAATAGAGGCAATAGCGATAGGTAATAATAAGCCTTGAGGTAGGCCAAGCAAGTTCAGAACTTGTGTGGCAAAGATTATTCCTAGGGCTGCCATATTTCCAGGATTATAAATTAATACTTGTACCCAGCCAAAAAGAAAGCCCACTAGTTTTCCATAACTGCGCTCTAAATATTTTACAGCACCACCTGTTTCCGGAATGGCAGCTGCAAGTTCAGCAACACTGAGACCCGCAGAAATCGTTAAAATACCACCCACTGCCCAAGCAAGCAAGGTTAGCGAAGCAGATTGAGTTACTGCAACCATCGCAGCAATTTTGAAGAATACTCCTGCTCCAATAACCGTTCCGACAACAATAGATAAGGCTCCGAAAAAACCGACATCATTTTTCAAGTCTTTTTCCATATAATATCTTCCTTAAGTAATATATTCACTAATTTTTTTAGTGTTATGCACTATTATACTTTAAGTACTTCTACACACCAAACAATTTGCGGGAGTTCAGGACCTTGTTAAGAAAATGTAATTTTTTAGAGGAATTAAAGAGCAAAAAACTATCTACGAAAACTCCTCACCAAGCGCAACTCAATGGCTGTCCGAAGACAACAGCTTTTTATCCACTGCTATTTTTTCAAACCAATCTTACAGAAGACCATGAACAATCTCCTTAAAAATTAATACCAGTTTGTTGGGTTATACCAACAAGAAAAAGTATCAAAAGTTCTTCCGTGAGCAGTTGCAAGTGCCCATTTTTTAAATCCAGCATTTGCTATTTTTGTGTCCGAACCTACTTGAACTTTAGCACCATGTCTTTGATATTTAGAGCTGTAATGGTTAGAATGTCCTCTTTTCCTTCTTCCCCAATCATAAAGGTCAGAAAAATATACCCATCTCCCTGAAGCATGATTAATAGCTGGTCTTGCTTTCTTATTGGTGTTAGACCCTAAATTACTTTCTACAATATTACCTTTAGAGTCAAAATGGATATATCCCTCAGAATCTGATGTATGTGTGATATCCCCATATGGCTCTTGTTTGTCCGCAAAAGCCACTGAACCACCTAGGAAACCGCCGAACAGTCCAAAAGAAAGTACTAAAGTTGCTAAATATATCATTTTTTTCATATTTACCTCCAAAAATTTTTTATATACAATGTCGCTGTGTCTCCGATAATTTTAAAGCCGAGGATTGTTCATGATCTTGTGTAGGGTTGATTTAAAAAAATGGTAGCGCAAAATTAAAGTTCTATGCTTTTATTCCCTTTCTTTGCCAGTTCCTCATCATGGGTGACAATGATTACTGCTTTCCCCTCTATTGATTGTTGAAATAAAATATCCGTAACGATATCTCTGTTGAGCGAATCTAAAGAACCTGTGGGTTCATCCGCTAAGATAAGTATGGATGGTTTTAAAATAATTCGCGCGAGTGCCACGCGCTGTTTTTCTCCTCCAGATAAACTGCTAATCGCTGTCGATAGTTTTTTACTTAAATTGACCGCATTCAGTGCCTCCTTTTTTTGTTTTACTTTCTCTTTCCTACTTAATTTGCTATATTTTAAGCCTATTTCTAAATTAAAATTAATTGTTTCTTCTTCAACTAGACCGAAATCTTGAAATAAAAAAGATATTTTATTTCTCTTTATTTTTAGTTTTTCTTTTGCTGTCAGCTTTGCTGTTTCAACACCTTCAAATAAATATTCTCCTGAACTTACCGTATCGTTCATCCCTAGTATGTTTAACAGCGTCGTCTTTCCAGAACCACTGACACCTTTGATGGTAACAAAATCACCCTTATTTACAGTAAACGCATTGATTGAAAAAATGGGTTTATCCTGTATCTTTTTTTGGACATTAGATAGAGAGACTATTTCGTTTTTATTCATCACTTTCCCCTTTAAAGATTTAATTAGACTGTCTTTTTTCAACTCTAAACAAAGTCATACTGACTATAATGACATTGAGTACCATGGCCAGAAAGATATTAATAACAAATTCTTTGCTGATTTCAGACAAGAAGGCAGCTATAGTTAAACCCATCATTAGTTCGAATAGCAACAATAAAAAGACGGATGCATAAGTTTCAAAAAAAGAATAACCATTTAGCCTTAGCAAATAAAATTTTTTATTATGATACTGGAAAAAATAGGCAGTGGTGAGTAAGCAAACAATGGAAAAGACAAATACAGTCAATAGGGAGCTGATTAATAAAGAGCTGAGCGAACCAGACAGGCTTTTTATTAGCGTAATCTCTGACTTTTCATAGGGGACAAAAGAAGGTAAATTATCTGTTAACTTGTTTTTCTCTAAAAGCCCGTTAAGCTTTTCACTTGCCTTCCCAGCTGTTTTTATTTTGATTGGCGGATACATAGCACCACTAAAAATATTCCTTTCCCAACTGTCGCTGTTTTTGAGTGTTAAAATATCTAAAATAGGATAGTCATCAATCCATGGCTTATTGGGAACAAAACTGTAGACAGGTTGTTTATCTTTGATATAGATAATCTCCGTTAATTTATCCTCAAATTGGAGTAAGTCTTTAAAATAGTATTCTTCTATCTTCTTTAAGTCATCACTTCCCTTGAATCTTTCGGGAATGAGTAATATCCTTTTTTCTTCACTTTCTTCTATAAGGACTCTCTGATTATTTTCATCTAAAATCTCGAATTTTTTTAAATAATTAGGGTTGAGTTGTATCTCTCTCCCAAATACTTCGTTCTCTTTTGTATTATAATGTTGTATACTTACCAGCAAGCTTCCCTTTTGGTTTAAATAGCGATAAATTTCCTCCTCTTCTTCTGCTCTAGAATCCTTGTCATAGGTAAATTCAAGTTGATTTTTTCCCACAACAACGGGGTAAAAAACATGATAGTTATCTTCACTTATTTTTTTAGGCACTTTACTATTAAAGGTGATACTGGATGTTTGATACATAATCCTTGCTAAATCTAGGTGAGTTGCGACTAGCATCATCAGAAAAATAAGTTTTATCGCTGTTGGCAATACGTTGATAAATAACTTTTCTCCTTTATTTTTACTCTCTTTTTTTTCTCCGACCTAACTTCTCCACGACATAAACCAGCAGCATCAACCAAACATAACTCAAGGCTAGGAGTAGTCCAACATTTATCATAAAATTAACACAATAGATGCGTGAAATGATTCCTAATAAATAGGTAAGTAAAGCAATGGATGCAAAAATACAAGTTGCATACCCCTTGCCGATAAAGTTATTTATACTCGCTACGATAGAATAGCCATTTTGTCGTAAAATATGAATTTTTTTATGAACCGAAAAAATCCAAAAACTTAACATCACTATAAAAAAGGCTATGCCAATCTTTAAATAGCTTGAAATATTGTAAATGTCCCTACCCGATGATAATTCGTAATTTTCACTTTTTTCAAAATCTGCAAAATCTTTGTAAGTATAGTTCTCATCAAAAGCTTTGTTATAAGTATTTTTAATCTGCTCTACCGTATCTTTATATTTGTTTTTATCCTCTGTTTTTATAAAAACTTGCCACTCAAATTCATTTTTATTTTTTAAATTATCTATACCGTCTATAGTTAAGACTGATTTACTCAATGGAGGGCTGTACACGCTTTTTTGATGCGTCTGAGGTACATACAAGGTTATCTCTGCTTTTTCTAGGAACTTAAAATTGATCCCTTCTTTGATAAAGTACCCTTGGTCTACAACTTTATAGAGTGTAAATAATCCCTCCTGTTTTGAAATTTTTTCTATAATATCAATCGCACTGTCATTCTCTTTTTTATTCGTTATTTTTTTAGGTTTTTTTACAGGAGAATAACTATCCGTATATCTAAAAAAATCAGTTACTTTATCTCTTGAATATTGCTCTACCTGAAAAATAAACATTCCAAATAAAATGCTGAGTAGAAGAATAGCAAGATTAAATTTTAAAATTCTTTTTTTCAAAAAAGCCTCATTTCAGTTAGTACTTTTATTCTCAAGGTCTGTTTTCTACTATTTTTTGATCTATTCTGCAATGTTGACTTCACATCCTCCTATTCACAATAAATTTTATTCATGGCACACTATTATCCGTAAAAAAATATGAAATATAACAAAAAAATCAAAAAAACTTTTTAACTGCTACTTCTAGAATCGCAATGCTTCTTTGATATCTCCTATTTGCTTTAACGTATATAGTACGTCCTGATACTAGAGTGACAATATTAATGCTAACTTCAAAGCAAAATAAAAAAATAGACTCCAAGGAATCTATTCTTTAACTCGATGACATCAACCGCAATACAGGCTCAGTTTTCATTTCCAACAAAAAAACTCATCTACGAAAGATGAGTTAGGGTTAGTCGGTAATCGGGAAGACAGGATTCGAACCTGCGACACCTTGGTCCCAAACCAAGTACTCTACCAAGCTGAGCTACTTCCCGAAGGTATGAAAATTTTTTACAATAATAAAACGGGCAAGCCCGAATTAATTATTATGCACCCGGCAGGATTCGAACCTGCAACCGCCTGATTCGTAGTCAGGTACTCTATCCAGTTGAGCCACGGGTGCGTTTTTTAACTACTTGATTATTATAGCAAATCAAATTTGCGAATGCAAGAATAAACTCATAATTAAACAAAAAAAACCGAAATTATTCAGTTTTTTTATTCTAAAAGTAGCTGTGCGAATTAACGACTAAAGGTATTCCATGACAGTAAGAGAGCAGCCAATATAAAAATACTCAGTAATAAAATAAAATCATTTTTCGACCATTTGAGCTGACGATATTTACTGCGCCCATCGCCTCCTTGATAGCCTCGTGACTCCATGGCAACTGCTAAATCTTCTGCACGGCGGAAGCTCGAAACAAAGAGCGGAATCAATATCGGGATAATCGAGCGGACTTTTTGCAAGAGATTCCCTTCACCAAAATCCATACCTCTTGCCTTTTGGGCATTCATAATCATGGTTGTATCGTCCATCAATGTTGGAATAAAGCGAAGTGAAATCGAAAGCATAAGTCCTAATTCATGTACCGGTACCTTGATTTTCTTCAAAGGTGCTAAACCAGTTTCAATACCATCTGCCAAGGTTAGCGGCGGCGTGGTCAATGTGAGTACTGTTGACATAAAGATAATTAACACAAAGCGGAAGAAAATATAGAGTGCGTTAATTAAGCTCTCTGTTGATATTTTCAATATCCAAAATTGAAAAATAATATGTTCTCCAGGTGTAAACAGCATCTGAAAAATAACTGTAAATAAAATCAAGCCAATCATCGGTCTTAGACCTTTAAGGAAATAAGAAATAGAAATTCCTGATAAAAGGACACCAGCAAAAGTGTAAAGAATTAAGAGTAAATAGCCTAACCAGTCATGTGCAAAGAAAATCACGATAACAAAAATAAACATGACTAAAAGTTTGCTACGAGGATCCAGACGATGAATCAGCGAATTTCCAGGGATGTAACGTCCCATAAGCATATTTTGCATTCTACTTTTTCGCCTCCTTCAGCATTTGAATCAACTCTTGACGTTTGATAGGCAAGCGGTCAAAGACCACACCTTGCTGCTCTAACTTGACAGCAAATTCTGTTGTTTTAGGTACACCAAGCTCATGCTGCATCAAAAATTCAACATTTTGAAAAACGTCTTGAGGACTACCTGATGAAATAACACGTCCTTTTTCTAAGAGATATACCTTGTCTGCATATTCGGCCACGTCATCCATATTATGTGTGACCAAAACAACTGTCTGTCCTTCTTGATGCAGGTGACTAAAGAGCTCCATCATCTCGATACGGGCTTTGGGATCCAATCCAGCAGTGGGTTCATCAAGAACTAAAACTTTAGGTTCCATTGCTAAAATTCCCGCAATGGCAACACGGCGCATTTGTCCACCTGATAATTCAAAAGGCGATTTTTCAAAGTTTTTTTCTGCTAGACCGACAAGCTCGAGCTTTTCACGCGCAATTTTAAGCGCCTCTTCTTGCGAAACACCAAAGTTTTGTGGACCAAAAGCAACATCTTTCAAAACCGTTTCTTCAAAAAGCTGACTTTCTGGAAACTGGAAAACAACCCCCACCTTTTTACGTGCTGGCTTGATTTCTTTTTGTTTACTGCTGGCCTGAATGACACTATCATCAATATTGACCTTACCTTCTGTAGGTTGCAACAGGCCATTAAGATGTTGTAATAGTGTTGATTTCCCTGAACCTGTATGGCCAATAAGGGCAGTATAACTTCCTTCTGCCACCTCTAAATTGATGTCAAAGAGCGCTCGACTCGCAAAGGGAGTATTCGGTTGGTAAGTGAAATTTACCTTATCAAATTTAATCATTTTCTCAGTCTTTCTGCTAAGAGTTCTGCCAGTTCTTCTTCATTTAAATATTTTTCTGGCAAGTTAAAGTCCGCTCGTAAATCCTCGGCTAAGTTCGATGTGAAAGGCATATCTAAACCAATATTAATCATATCCTCACCAGAACCAAAAAGTTCCTCTGGCTTGGCGGATTTGATAATTTTACCCGCACGCATGACCAATACACGATCAGACAGGGTAGCTTCATCAAGGTCATGAGTAATCGAGAGCACTGTAAGATTATATTCTGCCTTAATTTCACGGATAACGCGCATGATTTCAGCACGTCCTGTCGGATCAAGCATGGAAGTTGCCTCATCAAGAATAATAATTTCTGGACGCAATGCAATAATCCCTGCAATAGCAACACGCTGTTTTTGTCCACCAGATAATCGTGCAGGTTCCTTGCCTTTAAACTCTAGCATATTGACTTGTTTTAAAGCCTGGTCCACACGCAAAATCATCTCTTCACGAGGAATACCCTGATTTTCCATTCCAAATGCGACGTCGTCCTCAACAGTTGCTCCAACAAATTGATTGTCAGGGTTTTGGAAAACCATTCCTATTTTTTGACGAAGTGCCCAAACGTTCTCCGAACTTAAAATTTGTCCGTCAATTTTTATATTTCCAGATACATTTTCAAGTAAACCGTCAATAGCACGAGCTGTGGTTGACTTTCCTGAACCATTTTGACCAATGATAGAAACCCACTCTCCTGCTTGGACAGCAAAAGATACCCCATCTAAAGTGGGCGCTTCTTGATCTTCTTCATATTTGAAAGTTAGATTTTCTACTTCGAGGATTTTATTCATAAAACTAATTATACCAAATGACTTGCATTTTCGCTATCTCTCATTTTTGCAAAAAAGCCCTGATGTCAGGGCTTAAACATTTTTGCAAAATCAACTTCCTCTTCAGTAACTTTAAAGTCCTTCAGAGCCGATTTTAAGGCAAGATTTTTTGCTTTCTTGGGTAGCTGGTACTTTTCTTCAGAATTGTACGTAGAAGGATTAGCCAACTTTTGTTGCGGACTTTTTTTTCTTGGCATTTTTGGCTTCATAGTTTTTTCGGACAATTTTATTTCCGGAAAGGCAAACTTAAGCTTTTCAATAATCTTTTCTACACCGAAATTACTGCCTATCCAGAAAGGTGTATCACTCGCTTTTGCTGCTTCTTTTGCAAATCGAACTGAAGCATGAGCGACATTGAGGTTCCGAATCATCACAAAGTCAGCTTGCGCCACTAATTGGTCAATTTCGGAACGCCTAGGTTTTTTCTTGTCAAAACCGAGAAAGCCAATTTCTACAGCTGCTAATCCTTTACGTAAATCATGCCAATAGCCTGATTCACAAATTACTAACACAGTTTTCATATTAGCTTTTCCTTATGAATTTGTTCTACAGCTGCTTTACCGTCATTGAGTTTTTCCCAGATAACTACTCGATGCTCAGCGAGAGACTTTTTCACATCAATAATTCGTTGATTTGAAGAGCCTCTAAATTGGAGCAATAAGTTTTTCTTACTGAGTTTAAAGCGACCGTCAA
>DWTS01000042.1:0-10061 GCA_018250615.1 Oechydrus chersis rufus | reverse complement strand
TATCGAAATCAACAGGTTATACAAATACAAGGAAAATGTAACCGTCAGGAAGTACCAGAAAAGATAAAACAAGCAGTCAGACAATGGCAAGATAATTTACAGCACGCCTTATCATCATAATATAAGACAAACCTGATACTCGCTTTTAGCGAGTATCTTCTTGATTAGAAATCAAGAAAAGAGCGTTTTTTTCAGCGCGCCAAACTCCCACCGCCACCGCCGTTAAGGCGCGCTGAAAAAAAAGAAAGGCTTCCGCCTTTCTTCTTGTAGAGAATGTGTTATAATAAACATGTAAAGAGGACGTACTAGTCATACGCCCTCATGATAGCACCGTTTAAGACGGTGACCGATAGTTAAATATTTTTACAAAAAATAACCAAACTCGGCTAAAGTTGACGGTTATTTTTTGTTGTTTTTATCACTAATTTTTAGAATTAATGTCGCAAAAGTAATCGCAAACATTAACGCTTCAAAAATAGTCAAAGCTAGTCCTTTCTAGGAGTATAGCCAAAAATCAACATAGGCAATCACCCCTTTTTCAGAGATTAGCCACCGTCATAAACCTTTACTATCTCGTATATTATACCATAAAACGCCTTGGCTTTTTTAAGTTAAGGCGTTTTAGCATAGGAGCAATTATTCAGCCCACAGTTTGCTAGGAACCTTGCTTAACCAATCAGAAAAATCTAAAAACCAGCCTCCTAATTCTTCATTCAAGGCAGCTAGATAATGAAAAAGCAGAACAAGTAATCCAAATAAAAGCCAACCAACCCAACTTGCCCATTCGATTCTAAGTTCTTCTGTTGCTAAGATCACAATTGGTGTTATTAAAAAAAGAAAAGCCAAAACTCGGGCAATAATCAATAATAAAGTGGTGGTAAATCCACTAGTAAGCAATGTTAAAATTCCAATATATCGGAAAAGTAAATGAAGAATAAAAAAAGGTAAAAATAGTATTACAGACAAAATACGTTTAAAAACTAACATAAAATTCTCCTCTCCGTTCACCAATAGATAGTTTATAGTTTGGGCTTAATGTCGGTTTGCTTCTCTGGCTCTTTTTCCTGTACGGCTTGAATTTCATGAAGCTGATTAATTTCATTTCGAGTTCGTTCCAGTTTACTCTCTAACAAAGTTTGACTGGTTTTAATTGCTTCTATTTCTCCTCGAACATCTTCATAAGAAAATTCCGCAAGCGTTGCGTCCGGTAACAATGTTTTCAATTTTTTCTGAATTAACTCTGGATCTCCCTGCAGTTCATTTTCTAATAAGAGGTTACTTAATTGGTGCAGCTCTAACATCTTCTCGTCAAGAGTCTCTAAAGTTTTTTCTGCTTCAAGAAAAGCAACTTCTAATTTTTCTTCTAATAATTTTAGTTGTCTTGTGTCCTCGATTTCATTCGCCGCTAAAAAGTTAATGGCACTAACTAATTCATCAATGGTTTGCATCACAGGTTCTCTTTTCAGTGGTGTTTGTCCATTATACAGTCGTAATTGTTTAATCAACGAAGCCCCTGTTAAGTATTTACTTTTAGTAGCATCCTTGTCGCTCATAAAATAAAAATACTCATTTCTTTTAATATAGATATTGTAATTACCGTTGTCTAATGGATCAACCTTATACCCTCCTACAAAGAGCTTTCCAGAATTGCCATAGCCATAATCGATATTTATATAATATCCTCTTTCTGTTTTGTGAGACAGTTGCCATGGTTCTATTGTAAATTGATAGTCAAAATTATTTTTTTCTTGTTCATTTTTTTCTTCGTATCTTTTGACACATTCTTCCACTGTTAGAACGTTTTTATTTTCTTTCAATCGTTCAATAATCTTTTCATAATTATATCTAGTGGGGTCACTTTTTGACAAGCTTCGACTACGAGTATTTTTTATTTGTGGTTCGTCAAGCAATCGATAGGTCGTCCACTTATTAGAAAAGTCTGCCGATAAATTCAAAGCTTCTGCTTTTTCTAGGAAGTCATTAATTGAAGAACTTTGTTCTAATAAAAAGTCTAAACGACTTTTTATTTTTTGTTTATAAATGGACTCTGTTTGCCATTTTGTATATTTTGTATGAGTTTGCTTCGGTGATTTTTCAATAATTTTTGCACCTTCCTTCGCTGCAATTTTATCCGAAATTTGTTCAAAGACTTTTTTGGTTCCTTTTTGCCAGCGAAAGGCTTTACCTGTTTTTAAGTTGGTTGAACTAAAAATAATATGATTGTGTAAATGTTCTTTATCGACATGTGTGGCGATCACAAATTCATACTCTCCACCCGTCAATTCCATCACCGTGTTGTACCCTATTTCATGTATTTTTTCTGGCGTTAAATCATCTTCTGGAGAAAAGGATTGGATTAAATGGTGTGCTAAAACGGCGTTGCCTTTTTCTAATTCTGTTAACGTTGGCGGAAGCAATCGTTCTGATTTTGGATCGAATGTGTACCCGATTTTTCGTTGAATTGCTGCTTGTAATTTTGTTAATTTAAATTCTTCATAAGGATTTGTTGGATCCACAATGCCATGACCAGAAACTAATTTTTTCATGTATGTCTTATCGTCATTCACAATATATTGAAATAAATGTTCCAAGTGTTCAGACGGATTATCATTCGTGACTTCAGTTTTTTCTGCATTCTCAATATATGAGCAAGCATTGTTTAATTTATCAAATGTATGAATAACAAAATGTTTTGTATACACCATTTACGATTGTTCCTTTCTCTTTATTAATTTGTTTAATTCGCTCTGAACCAGCGCATTTAAACTCTGTACTTTATCGGTCAAATCTTTAATATCTTCAGACGAAATTTCATGAAACTGATTGGCCAGACGGGCCATTTGATTAATATTAATGCCAATTTTATGAATTTCGGTAGTTAGTCTGTTGAGTTCGGAATAGTCAACATGGCGAATCTCTCCTTGAATCAAAAGGTGCAAGGCAAAATTTTGAAAGTTTGGAAAGAAACTTTCTTCAATTTTTCGATTGATTAATTCATTTTCTTCTTTTGAAAAACGTATTTTTCTTTGAATAGGTCGTTTTAGCTTTTGTTTATTCTCCATAACTGTTTCTTCTTTCTTTTACATAATAAGTAGTCTCCTTAGTTTGACAATTGGTTACACCCAAGGGTAGGCTTTCTTTTTGCAAGCGGAGCAACATGGTACCATGTTGCGATATTTTGAATGACCCCTACCAAAAATACTGGTAGGAGTCGTTCAAATTTTTGGGGTTCCCCCAATCCCCATCGCTACACTTTGACATTTATTGACGTTTCGACTTACCATTTTTGACCTTTATTTTTTCTTTCCTATTGATAAGGGGCTAATAACTCATCCAGAAAGACCAAATACGAGTCATTTCCTTTCAACTTTCGTAAATAAGTGGCTGCTTCTTCGTAAGGAAATAAATCAATTTCTAATTCTTTTTCTTTAAAATCATGAATCAACGTATCCAGTTCTTTTAGCACCGTTCCTTTTGATTTTTCTTTCTTTTTCTGGTGGACTCTTGGTTGGTCACTAAGCGGGTCTGCCAAGAAAAATTGTGTCAGAATAAATTTACTTTCGTCCGTTAATTGGTCCATTTTGTTTTCTCCTTTTCTCTTATTATTTGTTTTTAAAATCGAGTAGAATTTGCTATTTGAGCAGAAATTTTTGGTTCATTTTGTTGCCTTTTTTGCTCGTTAGCTTGGGACTTTCCCACTTCAGTTTCTTTTTTCTTCGCGTTCAATAAACGTTCTTCAAATTTATTTTGGGGAAGTTGAATGCCTTTTTCTATGGATAAAGCATGGTCAGCTTTTTCAATTAAAGTGCGCGCCTCTTTCGTGATTGTTTCTAACGATTGCGTAAATTCTTCTAACTTTTCTCCTTGCTTCGTCCAAGAAGAAAGATAACCAAAAGAATACGAGGACGTATCCAGCCCTAAGTGACGGGAGACAATATAGGCAACTGATTCCGCTTCAAATTCTTGTCGAGAATAAACGTCATCTCCAAATATCGCTTGCGAATCTGGGTGAAGCATGGCATGCGTCATTTCATGAAGTAAGACTTTTAAAGTCATCACTTCTCCTAAATGTTGTTGTAGGACAATTTCTTTTTTCGTTGGATCATAATACCCATTCGCACCACTTGCAATAGACGTGACAGTTACTGGAACTGGGCAAATCTCAACTAACGCATTGTAAGTTCTGGTGAATGTTTTACCGTCGCTAAGATTCTCTTCCAGATTATAAACAAGCTGTGGCAACTCTGCGCCTGTCGTTTGTTCTACATCAAAGACAGGCGTTAAAAAATAGCGCGTTTCTTTGACAATTTCTCCATTTTCATCCGTAACTTTTTTTCCATTCTTATCGACTTTATCTTTAAAATAAGGGGCATACACATACAGTGCTTTGCTGCCTTTTTTTACTTGACGATCTAACTTTTTCCACGCATTGTAACCAGCTACACGACGTATGTTTGGATTTTGTGCCAACAACAAACGAATATTTTTTGACGAATATTTATGAAATTTTGATGCAAAATCTAAATAGTTTTTAAACGTATCACTTGTTAAATACTCTTTGATTCCGTCGTTCAAATGTTGCGATAATTTTTGATAATCTTTCTTTTTAATTATCTCTTCCAATGTTAGTTCTGGTTGGCTTTTTTGCTTCATTTGTGTTTTTTCAGACATTTCTTTATTCCTTTCTCTGGATCGTTTTTTTGCTTCTTGACGCTTTAATTTTGCTTCTTTTTTCTTTATTTCATTCTTTGTTTGCTTTAAAATATCGTTCCAATCCGTTTTACTTTTTCCTTCAATTAGTTTAGGTTGGTCAAGAGTAATTGGACACCAGCTATTTGAAAATTGTTGAATAAATTTCTTCCCTGCTTCGTCATTATCTACAGCCAAAACAAGTTGGACTTTTTCCGTTGTTAGTTTCGACTTTTCTAATTGTTCAAGAACGGTTGGCTTTTCTTCCTCTTTGACATAAGAGCCAATTTCATTGGCAATAAGCGTAGATACTGCGCCCTTTTTAAGTCCATTCGCACAAAATAATACCGCATCTCCAATCGTCTCTTTTTTTAATTCGTAATAACTCATGAGATCTATAGGCGCTTCAAAAACAATGATTTTGATTGGCTTTTCTGACGTAGCTTCTGCAATTTTTGGTGGATACCCTACACGAACAGTCAACCCATAATAGCCATTTCCCCAGACACGCTTTAACCGTCCTCGTTCACCATGTAGCTTCTTATTTTCCCAAATACCTTGTAAGGCAACGCCTTTAATTTTTTCTTCAAGACCAACGTGCTTGAAGACTATTACTGGTTCACTTTGTCCGGTCTCTTTATCTGTATACGTGGATTGTGCCATGAGGTTTTGTTCAAAAAAGAAATCAATCGTTTCTTTTGATAACTTACGTTCCTGAAGCAAGTAATCAATGGTGGCATTTTGTTGTGTATGTTCTTTCATATAATAATGAAAGTTCGTCGGAGTAGGTTCTTTCAACGTTTCAATAGCCCCTGCTTCTACAGTCTGTAAATACTGCAATGCTTCAGCGTGTGTACACTCTTTTATCACTTGAACAAGCTTGATACTCCCACCACCAACTTGGCGAGAGTTCCAATAAAAAGCATTCTTCTTAGGGGTTAAAACAAAACTATCGTGCTCTGACCAGGTATAACTTTGTCCCTGTCGTACAAGTGTTATTCCTAAACTTTCTGCGACATCCACAATACTTTTTTGTTCAATTTCTTCTAACACTTTTTGTCGTTGTGCATGTGTCATTGGCATTTTCTGTTCCTCCTTTTTCTATTTTCTAAAAGAAAAAAACGCACGTCTTTTTAAACGTGTGTTTCGTCTTTCAGTTCACTTGTAATTTCTCCATGGTCAATAATATCTGTTGCCGAGATTTTATCCAAAATAGCTTCTTCATCAGTCATATATCGGCGCCACGTATACCACTTATCATCAGTCGGTCCTGTTGCTAGTTCATCTGCTCGGTCATGCTGAAAAGCATAGAATTTTTTATCTTTAAAAACATGCTCTTTTGATATAAAAACCAGACACTCGTCTCCTCCAATAAGCGCAACTTCACTCCTGTCAATCAAATCGCGCCCGTATTTATCGCGATTTTCGGATCCTCCACCTTGATTTCCTTTATTCATGCTATGTTTCCGAATAGATAACGTTTGTTTCCCTGCACGCGCAGACAGATACTTGGTGGTTTCTTCTTCGTCTCCACCAAGGTATAGTAAACACGCACAGCCATTTAAAATGTTTTGCCACCCTTTTGGATACAAGGTTTGGAGTTGATTTAAGGATTGTAAAACAATGGTAAACGACATTTCTCGCTTACGAAACGTGGTCAACATTTTCTCAAAGTGAGGAATTCGGCCAATATTGGCAAATTCGTCAATTAAGAAACGGACATGTAGGAGTTCTTTTCCTTCTTCTAGTACTCGTTTTCCTAAACGTACTTGGTCTGATTTATTTCGCAACACTTCTCCGACTGTCGCAAACATCAACGCTGCAATAAAATTAAACGACGTATTAGTTTCAGGTATCGCAATAAACACCGCTGTTTTTTCTTCATTCCAGGAGTCAATATCCATCGTGTCTGTACGAATCATATTGACCACTTCTTCATGGTCAAAAACAGAGTAACGTGCAGCAGCTATCCCTAGAACGCTGGCTCTCGTTTCACTCTCATACAAATTGTTAAACAAGGTCCATTGTCGGTAAGCGTAGTTGTCAGGAATGGCCTCGTTTAACTCCTCAAACCATTCTTCCGCTGGGCTAGGTACATTTTTATCTTTTCGTTTTAGGTGGCGTAACATGTCCGCAATCATTCCTAAATGTGGCGTATAATCATTTCTGCGACCGTCAAACCATAAATACGCAATAAGAGAGCGAACCAATAAGCCTTCGGCTTTTATCCAAAAATCGTCCCCGGTCGTTTTTTCCACTTCTTTTGTTGCTTCGGTGACAGCTTCTAAAACTCGGTCCACGTCTAATTCGGAGTGCATATACTCAAAAACATTGAACGTATCACTATTTGACAACGTGTTTAAGTCTAAGACCTTAATCTTGTACTTGCCTTTTTTCAATAAAAGTCCAATCTCTGGCAATATCCCACCGTCTGGGTCTGTTGTGATAAAGCTGGCATGTCGTTGCATAAGATTGGTTTTGATAAAAGCTAACGTTTTGGCCGCTCCAGAGTCACCTAGAATGGCGATATTCTTATTTTTTTGTAGCTTGATTGGTAAACGTTTATTAAAAAGAGAAATTTTTACATGCTTACTAACAATAATATTGTTTTCAGGAATTGGATCTTCATATTTTTTCATTTCAGCAGGTGTAGCAAAACGAGCCGAACCGTATTCTTCTCCATGACGGTAGATTCCACGATCATTATCTCGCACATACATTAATAGCCCTAAAAGAAAACCAAGTACTCCTACACTAAATCCTAATAGACTTGGTGTTATAAAAAAACGATAAAAAGTTTGTTCGATATACGTCAGAATGTCTTTTGTAAAGAGATAATTCGTTTTTGAAAAATAGTCTGTCCCTGGTAACAGCCAAAAGAAATTTCCTATTCCAAAGCCAATCACAAATAGAAAAACACCAAGGTAGAGATACGGTTTCAGTTCTTTTTTGTACGTCTGCATTACAGTTTCCTTCCTTTTGTGATTGTTTTTGTTTGATCGATTTTACCCACGTATTTTTTATTGGCTGCAGTGTAGGCTAACCGTTCATCAAAAGTCATGGTATTTGGCTTACGCAAAATCATTTGTGGGTTCTTCTTAATATCCGTTAATACGCGTTCTAAGGCTTTCTTTGCAAGTTCCGTATCTTTTACTCGAAAATAGAAGTTAGTCCCTTCTTTGGTTTCTTTAAACGCAAAAGGAAGCCCTTGGGCTTCCAACTGTTCTTTTAACTTATTTAAATTTACTTTTTCATGAAGTTGCGCCGAAGTCAGTGGATCCTCACGATTCATTAGCTTATACAAATTATTTTCCCCTTTTAAAGGAAGAAACTTGTCTTTTAACGCCAATACACCATCACTGGATAAATTAAGCAGCACTTTTAATACTTTATCTAAAGTACTAGTACCTAAAACATAATAGCGGTGTACAATTTCTCTTTGTTCCACCAAAAATCTCCTCCTTTACAAAAAAAGACTAGCAAAATTTGCTAGTCTTTTTTGTTTCTTTACTTTTTTGATAGGCCGTAAACAACTGTAAGGGAATATTAATCGCTACAAGAATAATAATTAACCACCTTGTGGCGGTTAGTTCACGAGGGGAGGTAATTTGTTGATACAGCAACACAGCGAAAACTACAGCTAGCCAAAAATACCATTGTTTTACTATTTTCATTCAAATTCTCCTTATAAAAAGTATTTCTGTCTTAATTTAGCTATCTCAAAAAGGAAGGTCGTCATCTGATATATCTATCGGACTTACATCTTTAGAAAAAGGATCGAGAGGGTCAGGTTTCTCAGTTGCTTGTTTGTCAAAAGTCGCTTGATCTGGCTTACTACTTCTACGTTGCTCGTTTACTTCTTTTGATTCCAACAATTGAAAGTTTTCTACAACAATTTCTGTCACATATACGCGTTGCCCTTGTTGATTGTCGTAATTTCTTGTCTGTATACGTCCTGTTAAACCAATTAAGGTGCCTTTACGCGCATAATTAGCGAAAGATTCAGCTGCTTTACGCCAAATAACACAATTAATAAAATCTGCTTCTCTATCTCCTTGTTGATTCGTGAAATTACGATTAACTGCTAACGTAAATTGTCCAACTGCTGTTCCACTTTGCGTGTAACGCAGGTCAGGATCTTTTGTTAAGCGGCCGACTAATGTCACATTATTAATCATATCTTTCTCCTATCTTCTAAAGTGTTTTTCCTTTGTTTTTCGCTATTTCAGATTCAGTCATCGATGTATGATTCTTTTGCTTTTCTTTTGCTTCTACCAAGCGCTCTTCAAATTTATTTTTTGGCTGTGTTTCTGTGTATTCTTTGGCAAAACGCACAAATTCATTTAACGAATATTGAACGTCTGGCATGTGATCATCGAAATCATCCGCCATGTAATAATACATCAAATTGGCATCAAATTGTGTTCTTCGAAAATCAGTTGGGATTGTCAAATAAGTAGAAGATTCTCCCGTTAAAGACCCAATAAATAAGTTGGCCGAGATTAAGGCAGTCCGCTTATTTCCATTATCAAACGCTTGTAGTTTTGCCAAACGAGCATACAACGCCCAGCCGTCTTCTACACTATTTTCTGTTACTGCATCTAGTTCTCGTTGAACCATTTTTTCTGTAACTGTTCTAGGTGGTACATAATCGCCAACATGTATAGTGACTTTTTCCCTCAATTTCCCAGGATTTTCAGGCTGTCCTTCTTTGTGAGAGTTCATTTGTGCATTAATTCCTTTGAATACATCAACCGTTAGTTTCTTTTGTTGACTAGCATAGTGAATCGCTTTAACTAAATCTTCAAATATATAGCGATCCGTTTCATTGGTAAATTGCCACTCATCCTTGTTTGTAGAAAGGTTTTTTTGTGTTTGCAGAATAGACGTGTTGTACCCATCATATTGGGCCACGGAATATATTAATTCAGCTAATTTTTTTGTATTCATTCTCTCACATCCTCCCCATTTTCATTCATAGTATACCATTTTGACAGTAAAAGTGGTAATGCTTGTTTTTTAGTTAGAAGAGTCTTTTTTTACTAGTTGATTCAAGTCTTTTACCAAAAATTTTATCGTCATTATGAATGCAATGGTTGTCCCTACAGCATAAAGTAGCCCTAAAAATAGATACCCGATAGCTTCAAAAGGATTTTGGATAAAGAGTTCAAAAGCAAAAAGTATCTCTGGTATTACTTGATGGATATATAATGCAAGAAATAAGAGTAACCAAGAAGAAAGAGCTAGTAAGAAATATTTCTTCCATGGTTGTGTCCTCTCTGTTTTGGATTGTTCTAAGAAAAATCTCATCGGGTAAAGAATGAGAAGAATTAACGATAGCGCAGTAAAACTCATAGAAAAACCTCCTTGTG
>DWTS01000041.1:0-20727 GCA_018250615.1 Oechydrus chersis rufus | reverse complement strand
ATGAAAAAAATGAAAAACGATATAAAAAGTCAAGAATAAGGTGTTTTTATGCTAAATGATTTAATAAATTGTTGAAGACACACAAAAAGTCTTGCAAGAGTGCAAGTTTAAAAATTATTCTTTGCGGTGGGAGGGTGGATATATTTATATTAGTTTACTTTCATCAAAGATCGCTTGTCTAATTTTTAAAGCTGACGGATATCTTGTGAGAACCTCATAAACAAATTGGTTATGGAAACTTGTTACAATTTTCGCTAGTTCAGAGAAGATGATATCCAATACACGAACATACAAAATTTTAGCTTTAGAACGGTTATGAATGAGACGATTTTGATATTGTGTTAGCTCTTTGAGTTCACGCATTTGAGGTTCAACTTTAAAACGTTCGGAATAAGAATCAGTGAGTAGCCCCCGAGCAATGACAAGTGCATTATTTTTATCAGTTTTGGATTTACGAAGTGTCTGTAATTTGACAAATTTTTTGATAAGTAAAGGGTTATAGGTAAATACAGAGTAACCTAGATTTTGAAGAAACATAACAAGGTTATCACTATAATGTCCTGTGTCTTCAAGTGCAATTAGGGTTTCAGAAGTTGGATAGTTAAGTGCTTCTAACTGCTCTCTTAAATTTTGAAATCCTTAAGCACTCATAAAGAATTTGTTAATGAGATTAATAATTTAGAAAAATATGCTTCAGATAAAGGGTTATACTTGTGGACACGTAACGAAAACTGGATGGCTGATTCAGAAAATGATGAAGGAGGACAATTCCTTTTTGATGAAGGGCTTTATGCAGCTAATGCTTATGACTTTACATCTATTGATGATCTTGATGGCTGGCTAAAAGCTGAAGAAGTCTTTCTAGTCGATGGCCTTGGACAAACTAAAACCTTCTCAGACCTGAAACATGAGCTTCTACTAGAAAGTCAGAAAGTAAAAAAATCTCCTGAAGAACCTCAGGAGAAGGATAATTTTAGAAACAAAAAAGAGAGGATCAATGGTAGTATGGGGGCTTTACCAAGTGAAAACTTGGAAGGCAGTCCCGTACCCGATGCTAAAGCATCCTTTGAATTAACTGTTACCAGTGACCCGACACAATCCTCTCGTTACTTAAAGTTTACCACAGATAGAGGGTACGTGTCAAAAGTAAAGCAAGGTTATAAAATAGCGGATCCCAAAGATCTCAACTATCTTAATCGTTATGCAGGAGTCATTCAAGATACCGCTCAATGGTACCAGGAACAACTTGCTGATTCAAAAGTCTATTATCTTTACCAGGATAAAGATGAAGTTAATATTTTAGAAGTAGATTACCTCAAAAGTAATTTCACACATTTGACAGGAGTATTTGCCCTCGATAAGAAACAAACATCTGAAAAAACCTTAGATGATCTTGCTGCAGGCAAAGGTCATTTTAGTAATCTGCTGGTTTCTTATGGTTATCGTGAAAAGCTTCAGGTCTTACCTTTACTTTCTGAAATCGTAGAATCGACGTCGTTTGTTTTCAATGATTTATCTGACGTTCCTAAGATGGGGCAACTTAATGTTGAGAAAGCTATTCAGTCTGAAGACAAGGAACTTTTGTTAGCTTTTAGATCTGCAGACGGAAAAAATTTCCCTGCTTCGTTATTAAAAACTGGTAAAAATTTAAAAAATGCTCTTGCTGAAGCTGCAGATAAAAAAGTTATTTTAGGAGTATTTCAAAGTAAAAATGATGAAATTAAGCAACTTTCAATTAACACTGAAGTAGTTAAAGATAGAAATATTAACTTAAAAGGCTTCCTCGAATCTTCCCTCCAGGAACAGGAAATCCAAAAAAATGAACTCCCAAATGTTGAAAATAATATTGAAAAAGAAGAGAATAAATCAAAATCTGATTCTAAATCCCTTTCGGATATATTAAAACCAAAAGATACTCATGTACTTACAGCACACATGAAAGCAGGTGTTAAAGAGTATCTGAATTCAGATACTTATAAGAATTATCTCGATGCAGTATGCAAGTTCCATCGCTACTCTTCAAAAAATATACGTCTAATTTTAAGACAAAATAAAAATATTTCAATGGTTGCTTCCTACAAAGATTGGAAAGAAAAGTTTGAACGACAAGTGGGGTCTAAATCGTTAAAAGTTTACGTTCCAAAAATACAGAAACTAAAAGATGATGAGGGTAAAGTAAAACTTGATCCAAACGGTAAAGAGATGATTCGAACTTATTTTCAGTTAGGATCAGTATTTGATGTAAGCCAAACTACAGGTAAAGAAATACCAAAACCTGTTTACCAACTTGAAGGAGAAGTGAAAAATTATAGCAATATTTATGCAGCTTTAACTAAAACTACAAAAACAGAAATTGGCTTCACAGATATTTCTAGCAGCGCTCACGGATTTTATCAACCTGATGCTGATATAATTAGAATAAAAAAAGGGATGAAGCAAGAACAAACGATAAAAACTGTTATTCATGAAATTGCACATTCTAACTTACATAACCTGGAAGCAGGAAAAAAACACGAATACACAAAAGAAGCAAAAGAACTACAAGCTCAATCAGTCGCTTATGTAGTTTCTAACCACTTAGGGATAGATACCAGTTTTTATTCTTTTGGCTATTTTGCTAACTGGTCAAGCGATAAAAACACTTTAGATCATTTAGAAAGCTCAATGTCTATTATTCGTGATGAAGCCGCAAAAATCATTTCACGTTTAGAGCAAGAACTTACTCAAGTGAAAACAAAAACTGTAGCGAAAGATTCTCTAGAAGCTGATATTGAAAAAGCTCGCCTCAAACAACAACAGATGGAGGTGAACAGTCAATCAAAAAAGGAACAAAGAAGTCTGACTCAGGACAACCAGGAGCAGCAGAAAGAGCAAAACAAAAAATAGCTGAAGCACGTAAACGAAAATTGAAAGAGGATGAACAATGAGTTATGAAATCAATGAAGAAAATTTAAAATTAAAGTTTGATAAAGAAAATCCACTTTTACCGAATTGGGAAATCTACGAACAAATTTCAGGTTTATCACTTGATGAGATTCCAACCAAAGGGAAGATGGGCTTGCTTATCAGTACGCATTTTCGTGAAGTTAAAGAGTTTCTTGATGAAGATGAAATTAAAAGTTATAAATCTGTGATTGAACAAATCTCAAAAATGACTGAGGCAGAATATGAAAAATTTGTAGTTGATACCCTTGAACTATACAAAGAATTTTTTGAAAAATAATAAAAATTACTTTTTTATTTTTAGATAAAAAATATGGTTGAATTAGTTTTTCATGGTATTTTATTAAGTGTTTACTGAATTATAATATATCTTTTTTACTCTTTTAAAGTGATACATAATTTGCTAAAATAAGATGTCAAAGGTTTTTTACAAGGAGAAATAAATGATTCGACTAGATATAAATGCTAAACTTTACGATTTGGCAACTGCTCATCCTGAAATTATTGATTTAATGGATGGTTTGGGTTTTCATGAAATAAAAATGCCAGGAATGTTGCAAACTGCTGGAAGAATGGCAACTATTCCAATGGGAGCAAAAATGAAACATATTGATTGGACTGAGATTGTACGTGTTTTTGCTGAGGCTGGTTTTGAGTTTTCAAATCAAATAGGTGAAGAATAATGGTAGATATGAAAAAATCAACAACAATTGAACGCCAAAAAAGAATTGTTGAAATTTTAACTCTTTTGCATGAAGGAGGTTCTTTTGAAGAAGCAAAACGAATTTTTAATGAAGAGTTTGATGGAGTAGACGTATCAGAAATTACAGGAGCAGAAAAAGCTTTGATTCAAGGAGGGCTGAATCCCTCTGAAATTCAAAAATTATGTAATGTTCATGCGGCTGTATTTAAAGGATCAATCAAAGATATTCATCAATCATCTTTAGATGAGAATACACCTGGGCATCCTGTTCATACTTTGAAATTGGAGAATCAAGTCATTGCTTCGCTTTTAAATGATGAAATCCGTTGGGTTTTTGCCAAGATTGAAAAAGGGGATTGGGGTTTAAAAAATCGTTTGTATGCTGCTATAGAGGACTTGTATCAGATTGATAAACACTATGCTCGTAAAGAAACATTGATCTTTTCCTTTATGGAGAAATATGGAATCACGGCACCTCCAAAAGTAATGTGGGGGGTGGACGATGCTGTACGTGATATGATTAAAGAAGTACTTGTTTATCTTGAAACAGATAAAACGGCCTTAAATCCATTGAGGGAAATGTTAGATGACTTGCTAACTGAGATTGAAGAAATGATTTTCAAAGAAGAAGCAATCATGATTCCTATGTGCTTGGATGTTTTTTCTTTGGACGATTGGGAACAAATCGAAGAAGATTCTGACGAGATTGGCTATGCTTTTATTGCCGAACCTTTAAAATGGAAGGCTTCAAAAGAATCACGTGAAAAAGAGAAAGAGAGAGAACCACAGCGCTTGGCAGCTATTGAATCTGCCAAAGAAATGACGGCAGCTATTGCTAAAGAGAGTGGAGTAGAAGTGGTGAAACCCAAGCCAGTTAAGCGTCAGTATGATTGGGAAAAAGCCAAAGGAGATGGTGTTGTTGTCTTACCGACAGGAATTATGCACTTAAATGAACTGACTGCTTTATTTAATGTTTTGCCTGTTGATTTGAGTTTTGTGGATAAAGACGATATTGTCCGCTTTTTCTCTGGTGGAGAACGAATATTTCCACGAGCAAAATCTGTTGTTGGACGACGTGTCATTGATTGTCATCCTCCAAAATCAATGGCCGCTGTGGAAAATATCTTAGAGGATTTTAAAGCAGGTCGGCGTAATCAGGCTGAGTTTTGGATTGATTTACGTCGTTTTAATAAGAAGGTCTATATTCGCTATTTTGCTATGCGAGATGAGGAAAGTGGTGAATATCTTGGTTGTTTAGAGGTTTCTCAAGATATTACAGCTATTCAAAATTTGACTGGTGAAAAAAGATTAGATGGTCATAGTGAAACGACTTCTGAATATGAAAATCAAGTGGCTAAATCATCAGCAAAACCTACTGACAGAGATGAAATGCCTGATTTTGTTAAGAAGATGTTAGCTGATAAGTAAAGGTTGTCAGTAATAAGTTGATAAAAAGTGTAATTGGAAGAAATAGTAATTAGAAATCGAAATATGGAATTAAGGATATTTAAAGGTCCAATTTAAATAAGAAATAATACACACTGCCAACATATTTAGGTGAAAGTTTTTATTTAGAGAAATGAAATCCAAATAAAGTATTAAAGAAAAAAGGGGGCTTGGGGATCTCCCCAAATCTAAAAGTAAAACACATGAAAAATTCAAAACGGAAGTTTTGTTTTTTCTGTGTTTTCTTTTATTTTTCGCAAGTGTATATACTTCAAATATGTAGTGATGTACTATGACCTCTTTAGTAGTGAGAAGCAATAACAAAAAATTAACCAAGCAGTAAAAAATGTGTGTTTTAAAATTTATAAAATATGGAGTTGCTGAATTTTATATGTAGCAACTTTTTTAGACATTATATAATACAATTTTAGAACGTAATAAATTAGACCATTATGGTAAAATGAATTCAGAAGATGAATAGTCTTAGAAAATAAGCTATTAGAGGCTTTAAATAATTAGTGTTAACCAAAAAATTAACCAAGCAGTAAAAAATGTGTGTTTTAAAATTTATAAAATAAAGAGCTACTGTGTAGTACAATCAATAGTAGTTTTTTACTTTGTGAGTTTTTATCGAAAGTATTTTTAAAAATCATTTGCAAAAAGGTTATAGGATTATTTGCAGCCTTTACTTATTGTTTGTTATACTTAGCTTATTGTCTCCCGAATTTTAGATATATTTTTTTCACAACGGGTGAGATTTAGGAGGATTATCCAAGTCTGGCTGAAGAGAACAGCCTTGAAAATCGTCAGACTTCAAGCTTAATATAATTCCATTGATAAACTTATAAAATGAGTCTGACGAAACTTCCTTACTCTTGTAAAGAGGTTTTATTTTAAAATCCCTATTGATAATTGGACAAGAACTATCTTACTAATATCCATAAAATAAGATATTATGCTATAATAAGTATCTGTTCTTATAGATAAACTTCCCTACACTCCTAGGGATTTTTAATTTATTTATACCTTTTTAATCCTATTATTGTGAGGTAGAGTTACTAGTTGCTGTTAATATAGGCCTATGTCCTAAAGATAGTTCTATCTAAGTATCTAGGTGATTTTGAAAAAGTAAATGTAAATTTAGCTAAGTGAATAAAAATAGTGTGTATATAATAAAAAGGCTACTGATTATATTCTCAGTAACCTTTTTAGTTAGAAATTTATTTTGTCACACAGTCAAACTTTCGATGGAATATTTATCATAAATAAAGATAGGAGAATCATGGATATACCTATCATCTGAAATATTAAAAAAGATGTTCTAAATAGAGCTACTGAAAGCAGGATAGTAACTAAAGGTTCTAAAATCCCAAGCATACTAGCTGTATGAGCTTCTATATATATTAGACTATTAATCTATAATGAGTATGACAACAGTGTGCCTAATATTATTATAATTGTAAGTAAAAAAAGATCTACAACGTTAAAGGCGATGGGCAACTTTAATACAGGATTAAAAATACTTGAAATCGCTCCTCCGATTAACAAACCCCAACAACTATCATTAGAGAGTTCTGCTGATTTAAAATTTTTTTAGGAATCAAACTATAAGCACAAACTCCGAAAGCAGAAAATACCCCAAATATAATAGATAAATTTGATACCCTTATTTCATTTATATTGCCATTTGTAACCAATAAAAAATTCCTAGAATAGATAACGATATGGCACAAATTTCTACTTTAGTAGGAAATTTGCGGTAAAATATAGCTGAAAAAATAAGTATAGGAGCTGGTCCCATAGATTGTAATATAGTTGCAATTGCAGCATCACCATAATATATAGATAACATGAGATCACGATATGAGAATATTATAGAAAAATAGCCATCCATTGCTAAAGAATAAACTTCTAAGCTTGACATTATTGTAAATTTTTTTTACAATAATAAACAAAGTATGGAATATGAGGTTAGAAATTTATGATTAATATAACAATAGGGAATCAACTAAAAAGATATCGTGATTTACAAGGCTATTCTCTAGATGAAATTGCTCAACTCACCGGAGTGAGTAAACCTAGCTTAAGTAATATCGAAAGAGGAAATACATCACCTTCAATTAGCACCTTATGGAAAATTTCAAAAGGATTATCTGTTCCTATTTCTTATTTCTTTGCTGAAAAGGAAGTAAGTTATGAGATTTCTGATTTGAAGAATTTACAATCTATTGATTCTGGGAATGATTTAATAAAAATATTCACAGCTTTCAAATGGAATCCTGCGGATAATTTTGAAGTTCTATTTTTAGAACTAGAACCAAGTGCAGAAAGATTTTCCAAAGCACATTCTAGCGGTACCACAGAAATTATTATTCCTATTGAAGGTGAGATATTAATCAAAATACTTGATGAGGAAGTGAAGGTAGAAACTCAAAAAGTGATGCGGTTTAATGCAGATAGAGACCATCAGTATATAAATAATGGAAAAGGGATATGTAAGTTTATCTGCTTAATGCTTTATCCCGTGCAAGGAAAGTAATTATGGCAGTATTAATAGGTATAATTTCAGCGTTTTTCTTTTCTCTCACTTTCGTATTGAACCAGTTAATGTCTTCCAATGGGGAAAATTGGATATGGAGTGCCTCTTTAAGATTTTTATTTATGCTTCCTCTTTTTGGATTAGTTATATTGCTACAAAGAAATAATGGTTTTTCTAAAATACTTATTTCGATAAAAAGCAATACGAAAAAGTGGATTATTTGGAGTCATGTAGCCTTTGCCTTATTTTATATTCCTCTATGTTTTGCTTCAACTGTAGCTCCCGGCTGGTTAATAGCTAGTATGTGGCAAATTACTATCGTGTCTGGAAGTTTAATTGCTCCATTTTTAGAAGAAGATTTAAATAAAAAAAAGGCTAGTAAAATTAGAAGAATTGATTTATTTTACTTTGGAATAATTCTATTTGGAATAGGAATGATAGAAATGCAACAAATTTCCTTCAGAAATTTAAATCCTCTTCTGGTCATTGCCATATGTCTGATGTTAGTTTCTGCATTCAGTTATCCATTAGGTAATAGAAAAATATTAAAAATAAACAACACTGGAGCTAAATTAAACACGGCTGAACGAATATTTGCAATGATAATTTGTAGCTTGCCGGCATGGATAATATGTTCTATAATTGGATATTTTCAAACAGGTTTTCCTTCTACAAATCAAATAATTTTGAGTTCCTCGATCGCTTTATTCTCTGGATTCATTGCAACATATTTATTCTTTTATGCAACTCAACTTGCTCATAAGAATCCCCAAAACTTAGCAAATGTTGAAGCAACTCAATCTTTTGAGGTAATTTTCACAGTAATATTAGGCTACTTATTTTTGGGAGATAGAATACCATCATATCTAGTAATAATTGGTATTATGCTAGTAGTAATTGGTGTGGTATGCAAAACTCTAAATATTAAACAAAGTTAATAATTTTAAATGAGTTACCGAGGATATAGAAGTGTTGTCATTTCTTCCTACTAAGGCTAAGGACATCCATATTATATAAAAAGAGGAGATAATCATGAAAAAACAATATTATTTATTACTAGGTGTATTACTTTCATTACATCTAATATCTATAACATATCATATTCCAAGAGTAGTAGCAGCCTCATATAAGAGTTCATTGGTTTCAAATATGGATATTGACACAACAAAATTTTCTAACTTTGACTCTAAAAAAATACCACTAGATACGAAACTAATCTCAAGTAACAATCAACACAGTAAAGCTTATTCATCTACAAAAACCAAACCTAGAGAAAAAAGAAATCAAATTGCTAAGTACGGAGATATATTTTTTAGAATCTTTGGAGCGGTTTTCGTCACTTCAGTGACTATAATATTGCTCTTCTCAAGTATTTTTTCAATTATCCAAAGAAAAAGGGAACGTGTTTAATTATCTCAGAGGAGACAGATTCAATGATAAAAATTTACTACAAAACAAATTGCAATTCATCTCAGAAAGCTATGTCTTGGTTAGATAAACACGAACCAGAAATAGAAAAACTCTCTATCAATCAATTAGAAAAAAAAGACATTAAAGAAATACTTTCCCTTACTCAAGAAGGAATACTAAGTATAATTAAATCTTCAACCCTGAGTAGTGTAAAAATAAAGAATACAATTAGACATATAGCAGATATGTCTTTCAATGATGCACTTAATTTTATATGCCATCACCCCTACATACTTAGGACTCCAATCATTATAGAAAAAAATAACCTTCTTATCGGCTATCATGAAGAGGAAATTCGTAAATTTATTCCTAGAGATTATCGACGATTGAAACAGTATCGATAATCTTATTAAAATCTATAAAAAAGTATGAAAGCTTGGTGATTATCTATGCTGAAACATAAAAAATTTTTTATAATGTCTTTTGTTCTTTATCTCATTATTGGGGTTGGCTTAGAACTCAATGTAAGTGCAGCTTCTCTTTACACAATTCCCACTTACTTAGAGCATGGAACTCCGAAAAATATTATGAAATCTTCCAAATTTAAAAATATAAAAAAAGAAAATAATAAAGTAGAAAAGTTAAGTATGAATACTGCTTATAAAAAAATTGAAACTTCAAAAACTACTAAACAAAAATTTATCTATTATTATAATTTTCCTATAATCTTAGTAATTATATCAGCATTAATAACTATACTTATGACTATAATTATATACTATAGTTATTGACAAATAGATGGACTACAATAAAGGAGTAGAGGAGATGAATAGAGAATAAAATTTAAAAATATTAATTTTAGTATTGAGTATAGTAGGGCTCTACCTACATATAAAGGCTGGACTCAAAGTATAAGGCTATGCAATATTTTATTTCTTCACTCTACTATCAAACATCGCTGTCTTTTTTATTACTTCTTATTATAATCCCTAAAGAAATTGGTGCTATTCTTCAGGGATATACTTGAACCTATTTTGTTGACGGTAATAATTAACTGGTTTATTTTAGTGCCAGTTTCTATAAAATATTACGGATCTATTCTTCCACTATTTCAGACAAGTAATTTTTTTGTACATGGATTAATTCCGAACATTACCTGAAACTGTGAAAATGAAAGAATGACATTAATGAGTGTTAGGGCAGGTTTGATTCTCCTAATAGTTGCTCTTATTACTTTTATTTTCCGTTTCAAAAGAATGAAAAACAATAAATAAAAATTAGATTTGAATATAACAAACAGCTCATAACTTAATAGTTATGGGTTTTTATTGTATGCTATATTACATTGTTTTGAGAATTTTAGTGCTTATCAATACAAAATATTTACTTTACACTTTATAATTTATTATATATTTGGTATAATAAATTATAAAACAAAAAAACTATTACCGATATTTAGGGAGAGAGTTTAGTTGACGAAGCAGGAATGTTTCCGGGGTATAAAAAAACTTATATAAATGAGGACCATTTAAGTATTGTTTTCACAAACGGGTGTATATTGAACAATTTGTTAATCAAATGTGCTTATCGCTATCTTTTCATTTATTTTGACTGTATTCTTATTAGTGAAATTTGATCAGGTAGAACATATTACTGTTTGAGACTCAAATTTTTTATTCTCTTTTTAAAGAGGATAAAAATAAATTAAAAAATTAGGAGAAACAAAATGTTAAAAAGAATTACAAGTAAAAAGTTACCTCAAGCAGTAGGAAGTTATTCTGCAGCTACAGAAGTTGGGGATTTCATTTTTACCTCAGGACAACTACCAATTAATGGACAAACAAACACAATTGAGTTTCCTGATAGTATTGAAAAGCAAGCAAAACAATCTATGGATAATGTAAAGTATATTCTAGAGGATAATGGCTCTTCGTTAGACAGCATTATCAAAACAACGGTATATTTAGCAAATATAGAAGATTTTTCTAGTTTTAACCAAGTTTATGGGAGCTATTTTGAAGGAGACTACCCATCTCGGACAGCTTTTGAAGTTGGTAAATTACCAATGGGAGCACTTATTGAAATAGAAGTAATTGCCAAAAAAGAGGAGAGCTAAAATGGGAGCTAACACAGACTTATTACATGGCTATCCAGTTATTGACCCATATACTGGGGCATCTTCAATACCAAAGTATCAAACTTCAACATTTCATCAACAATCGGTTGGGGAGAGTCCAGAATATAGCTATACAAGATTTGGAAATCCAACAGTGTCAGCTCTTGAAGAAGGAATCAAAAAACTTGAAAACTCAGAATATGGTCTGGCCTTTTCTTCTGGTATGGCTGCAATTTCAAACGTGTTAATGTTACTTAAATCTGGAGATCATGTTATTTTTCCTTTAGAAGTATATGGGGGGACATGTCAATTTGCGACCCAAGTCCTACCTAACTATAACATTGAAGTAAGTTTTTTAGATATGTCTTCTTTAGATACTATTGAGAGAAATATTCAAAAAAATACAAAGATGATCTATATTGAAACACCCTCTAATCCCCTTTTAAAAGTTTCAGATATAAGAAAAATTACTGCACTTGCGGATAAATATAATTTGTTAACAGTTGCGGATAATACCTTCATGACTTCCTTGTATCAAAAGCCATTGGATTTGGGAGTAGATATTGTTGTAGAAAGTATGACAAAATTTATTAATGGACATAGTGATGTCGTAGGGGGACTAGTCGCTACAAATAAAAAATCTCTTTATGAAAAATTATTTTTGTTTCAAAAAAACTTTGGAGGAATTCTTGGAGTAGAAGATTCATGGCTTGTTTTACGAGGAATGAAAACTCTGGGACTTAGGATGGAAAAATCTATTCATAACGCTAAAATAATTGCTGAATATTTAAGCAAACACTCTAAGGTGAAAAAAGTTTATTATCCAACTCTTACAGAACATGAAAATAGTTCTGTTCATGTCCAGCAAGCAGAAAATGGTGGAGCAGTTCTCTCTTTTGAAGTAAATAGTGAAGATATTTTGAAACAATTTATTGAGAAAATGAAAATTCCAATTTATGCTGTAAGCTTAGGGGGGGTAGAAACCATTGTATCCCATCCTGCAACAATGTCTCATGCATGCCTTACATCTGAAGAGCGAGAAGAGCAGGGGGTGACTAACACGTTACTTAGAATGTCATGTGGGATTGAAGACATCAAAGATTTATTGTTTGATATTGAAGAAGCTCTAAATTAAAATGTATAATGTAACTGAAATACGTGAAGCTGGATAAAATGGAGTAACTTTTATTATTAATAATACTGAAGTTTGTTTAGTGTATGTTACAAGAATTGGTGACTCTACATAAAAGCTGCTTGAACTTTTAAGCAGCTTTTATGTATATAATATTACTTAAAAGATTGTTATATTTATTCTTACTTTTTCATCAAATAAATTTATAGTGTATAATAAATATAAAAATAAAAAAAGGAAGAACCATGGACCATAGATTAAAAAGATATTTATCATTTATAGATTTCTTATCTCATATATTTGGAATTAATACAGAGATAGTATTGCATGAGATAAGTATAGGTTTTGATGGATATAAAGCCTCTATAGTATATATTAAAAATAGTGTTTCTGGAAGAGGTGTAGGATCTCCAGGAACTGACTTTTTGATGAACATTATTAGTTCTAAAAAATATAGGGAGACTGATTTTTTAGTTAATTACACTGGTAAATCTATGAATGGTGTTTTCTTGAATTCATCGAGTTTTTTCATTAAAGATGATGAGGGGGAGCTTATCGGAATGATTTGTGTTAATACTGATAAGACTAACTTAAAAAATATAGAAAAATCTTTGAAAATGACTTTAGATCTAATAAAGCCATTTATTAACCCTATATCTGAAACAATTAGCTCATCAGAAGAGATAGTAAACGAAAATTTGTATCTTACTATTGAAAATTTAATAGATCAAGAATTTATAGAAGTTGTTGGTATAGCTTATGACGAAAGTATTAAATTAACAAAAAATCAAAAAATTAGAATAATCAAACGGCTTTATACTAAAGGTTTCTTTGACTTGAAAGATTCAGTCTCAAAAATAGCAAGTTATTTTAATATGGCTGAAGTGAGTATCTATAAATATTTGCAAGAGATAAGAAGTATTGAGTGAAAATAGTTAGTGTCTTTATTATTAAATATCTAAGTATTAAGTCCTCCTTTCAATACAAATAATTCTTATAAGAAATCCTTAAATATTCCTAGTATTTTTTTGGCATAACTTATCTATATAATCTGATAATAAGATCATAGAAAATAAAGTGAAGTCAGTTAACATTTGATATAGGCATACTACAGGTTAACAAATTATCAAAGCATACATTTTTAAAATAGATTTTAAAAACTTTATCTTAACATATAATGATGGCTCATAACTTAACAATTATAGATATAACGAAAACACCGAAGAGAACGGAATCTCTTCGGTGTTTTTTAATGAGATAAAATCTTGTGAGTTGACAAAATAACAAATGAGGTATATACTTAATTACATGAGCGATTAACCGATTAACATAGGAGGAATAGTATGGACTTTAATTTTGAGGGGGACGCCCCTTTATACCAGCAAGTTGCTGATGAAATAGCAGAAGGAATATTTAATGGCTCCTATGAAGAGGAGACTCAAATTCCTTCCACAACAGAAATCTCTAAATTATATAAAATAAATCCAGCGACTATATTAAAAGGGATGAATAAATTAGTTGAAGAAAATTTAATTGAGAAAAAAAGGGGACTTGGGATGTTTGTGAAAAGAGGAGCACGGCAGACTTTAATGGAAAAAAGAAAAACTGAATTTATTAACCATAAGTTGTTGAACATCTTAGAAGAAGCACAAAAGCTAAACATTTCTCAAGAACAGTTAATCAAATTAATTAACGGAGGTTATGAAGGATGAGTTTAAAGATAAAAGAAGTCAGTAAAGTATATGGAAAAAATACAACATTAAACAGTGTTTCTATTAAGATTGAACCGCAAAAAATTTATGGTTTATTGGGGAATAATGGAGCGGGGAAAAGTACACTATTAAATATAATTAATAATAGAATCTTCTCAACAACAGGAAAAGTAGAGCTTTCTGGAGAAAATATATTTGATAACGAAAAATCTTTGAATAAAATATATTTAATGAGTGAAGATGATCTATACCCTTCCAAGTTAAAGATAAACTCGTTATTTAAGCTAACAGAAAAATTCTATGGTGAGTTTGATTGGGATTTGGCACATCAGATGTTAGAAGAATTTGAATTAGATCCTTCTAAACATTTAAATAAATTATCAACAGGGTATCGCAGTATTACAAAATTAATTGTAGCTTTATGTGTTCCATGCGATTATATATTTCTTGATGAGCCTGTCTTAGGTCTGGATGCTAATCATCGCGAAATGTTTTATAATTTTTTACTTGACACATACCAAGATAGATTACGAACATTTGTAATTTCTACTCATTTAATTGAAGAAATATCCAATTTATTAGAAAGAGTGATTATTCTTGATAAAGGAAGAGTCATTGATGATAATGAACTTGAGCAGTTACTTTACGAAGCATATGTTTTATCTGGATCAACAAACGAAATAGAAGACCTTATTAAAGATGTTCAAGTATTAGATAAAGAAGTGTTAGGTGGAGCGACTACAGTTTATATCAAAGGACATCTAACTAGAAAAAATCTTGGAAATATAAAAGTAACTCCAATGAATTTACAAGACTATTTTAAAAAAGTAACAAGTAGAAAGAGGGCAAAATAGATGAGATATAAAACAGCAGTAGAATATAGACTTTTGAAACAAATTATTTCACTTGGAATTTTCTTTCTTTGGTGGATTTTATTTGGTATTGCCTTCCCTGTAATTGGAGTTCTGGTTTCGGGAGCAAAGACAAATTTATCTGCGGATATCTCCATACCTATAATAATATTTTCAATCATTATCTCATTTATCGGTGGAGGATCAGACTTTAAATTTTTTATACAAAATGGTCTCAGTCGTTTCAATATTTTCTTAGTAAATTTAACAAGTATTACTATAACTTCACTTATGACTTCAGTATTAGTTTTCTTTCTATCAAAAATATCATTTGAGAGTCTAGATCTATCTGTCATGATAATATCTAAAGGGTTCTACTATAATGATAACCTATTTGTAAACATACTCCTTCTTTTTATGTTGTTTTTCTTTTGTTCATCTTTAGGTTTACTTATTGGTACATTAAATGATATGCTTACAGGATTAAAAAAAATAATTGTATTACTTTTGGCTATGAGTATTCCTATCGTTGCAGCGATACTTATCCAACTGGGAGGAGAAACAGTACAAATGCATCTAGTTGATTTCCTAAAATATATTTTAGGATATTCTGAACAAAATACTTTATCTTCTCTACCTCTAAGTATTACTTTGCTCGTACTTACAGGTATTATTTATGCTCTGCTTTTAGTACTTACTCAACATCATGAAATTCGTCATAAAAGCGCCTAATAAAATATAAATAAAAATTTGAAAAACATTCGACATGTAGTCGTAACGAGGGATTATATCTTTATCCATTCAACTTACAAAATGAAACCCGCATATTTTTAAAGAGAATAACACTTAATTTTATAGATAGGTTGTGGTACAAAAAGCCTATAGATGTAATGACAATAATGAATTGAACGTAGACGTAAAAAAGGCTATTGATAGATAGTCTTTTTTTGTATCCCAAATAAAACTATTTCTACTAAGAATTGAAAAGTCTTAGTGAATAACTTAACATATAAACTGAAGGAGAAATGAAAAATGAATAATCAGAGAGCAAAAATTGATGAATTACTCGTAGATATGCCCATTTATGTAAGGGGTTATACCCGTTCTAAGTTAGTTATTCCATATAGCTATGTCACTCTCCTCAATTACCTCAGGATATTCAAAAGGTTCTTTGCTTGGCTCATGGATAATAACTATACAAAAGCTACACAAATTAAAGATATAGAACTTCATGAGCTAGAAAATCTACCAAAGCAAGCAATTGAGAAATATCGTATTGATCTAAGGGAGTCTATAAATAAAAAGAATCATAGAAGACTCAATAAGAACACGATTAACCATATATTTTCAGCTCTAAAAAGCTTGTTTCATTACCTCTCTGCTGAATCAGAGGACATAGACGGTAATAGCTATATTGATCGAGATGTCATGAGTCGTATCCAACTTTCAAGGGAAAGAGAAACTCTCTCCTACCGAGCATCCAGACTTGAAGGAAAACTCTTCCTAGGAGAAGATACTTCAAATTTTATTGATTACATAGAGAACAATTATCAGCATAGTCTAAGTTATAAACAAAAACGGTGCTTTGAAAAAACTAAAAAAGAGATTTAGCTATTGTTAGTTTGTTTTTAGCTTCAGGTATTCGCATATCTGAATTAGTGAATATCAAGGTCAATGATATTGATTTAGATGATGCCGTGGTTCAAATTACACGAAAGAACAATAAAGAAGACTCTGTTCCAATTGCTAAATTTGCCCTACCATATCTCATGGAGTACGAGAAGAAGAGGAATACGATTCAGTCTGAAGATGATTATCTCTTTATGAGCTTATATCAAGGCCACTACTCTCGAATAACAGAAGCAGCGGTCTATTGTTTATTGACTAAATACTCCGAAGCCTTTAAGGTTAAAGTATCACCTTATACTCTACGACATACATTGGCTACAAGATTGTATTCAAAAACAAAGTCCCAGGTGCTTGTGAGTCAGCAACTTGAACACTCAACAAGTAAAGCAACAGATCTCTATACACACATTATTAATACTGATTTAAAAGATGCCCTTAATAATCTATAATTCCGTGAGTTATAACATGAGTTTTTCGGAAAGATGTCTAATAAAAGGATATGTTATAATATAATCTATCAGCAATAACCTCCAGGAAGGATAGATAAAGTGAAGATAATCCAAGGTGTTCACGTTAACGGTACAGATAAAAATAAAAGATATTGGAAAGTTCCTGATCATCTCAAAGATATAAAACTTAAAAAGGGACAGGAAGCCGTTGTTCATACTGAAAATGGCCTCGGAAGAGTCCATATAACCCACGTAACCAACTCTAAAGACGGTTATATATACTATACACGTGAAGGTGGTAAACGGCTACGTACAGAGGTCACGCAAGAGGTCGTAATGTTCTACGAACGTGACAACCAAGCCAATTAAAGGCAATAAAAAAAGCATGGTAAACCTTGCATTCCATTGTGGGATTTAATCATTTTTAAAGAATATTTTCTTTCAATTTAGTATTATTCTTATAAGTCTATTGTTGTACTGAGCCGAATATAAAGTTACTTTAAATGGCTCAACAGTCAAGTTCAAACCTATTTATTTTTAGAAGTTATGATATAATTATATTCGAAAAAATAAATTATAGGAAGAATTTATTAAACTTACTGAGTATATAGTTTAAAGAGATCTTGGGATATCCTATGACATCTTTCCGAAAAACTATAATATTCTTGAAAGTTTTATAAATTTATGGTATACTTAAAAAACTATGAAACGTGAACTTCTACTTGCAAATATTGACCGCATAAAAAAACGTATGCCCGACTTCGTTTTGGAATATTATCAATCAAAGCTTAGTATTCCTTATAGCTTGACTACGCTCTATCAATATCTTTTAGAATACGAGAGATTTTTTAATTGGCTTATTGATAGTGATGTCAGCAAAGCAAAAAATATTTCTGGTATAGATTTAGATACATTAGAAAATCTAGCACGTTCTGACATTGAAGGTTATATCCTCTACTTACGTGAAAAACCACGTCAAAATAATAAGTCTGGACTAACACAAAACTCAGTAAAACGTACTTTAGCTGCACTTTCCAGCCTTTTTAAATATCTTACGGAGCAAGCTGAAGGCGTAAATGGCGAGCCATACTTTTACCGTAATGTTATGAAAAAAGTGCAGATTCAAAAAAATAGAGAAACTTTGGCTTCCAGGGCTGAGAATATTAAAGGAAAACTGTTTTTAGGCGATGAAACACAAGGTTTTCTGGATTTTATTGATAATGAATACGAAAAAAGTTTGTCTAATCGAGCCCTCTCTTCTTTTAATAAAAATAAAGAACGTGATTTAGCGATTATTGCGCTGATGTTGGCTTCTGGCGTACGTCTGTCTGAAGCTGTTAATATCAATATAGCTGATTTGAATATGAAGACTCTAGTTGTGGAAGTTACACGTAAAGGGGGCAAAAGGGATGCCGTTAATATCGCAAAATTTGCTGAGCTTTATCTACTCAACTACTTAGAGATTCGTGAACAGCGTTATAAACCAGAAAAAAGTAATAAAGCCTTCTTCTTGTCTATTTACCGAGGGCAAGCTTCTCGGATTGATGGATCAAGCATTGAAAAGTTAGTCTCTAAGTACTCGCAAGCTTTTAAAGTAAGAATAACACCACATAAACTTCGTCACACCTTAGCGACTCGCCTTTACGCACAAACCAATTCTCAAGTTCTGGTAAGTCATCAGCTCGGACATTCTTCAACACAAGTTACAGACCTCTACACCCATATTATTAGTCAAGAACAGAAAAATGCACTTGACGAACTATAAGCAAGACTGGTAAAATTTAAGTAGACTATTAATTTAAGATAAAAACTATAAGTGGAAAGAATCGAATGAATAATACTACTCTAAAAATGTCACAACAAGAAATTATTTATGAATTGAAATATGCTTGGAGCAGACAAAAATCCGTTAGCATACGCTTTTTGCAAAATTCGCAAGAAACTACTTCTCAAGGTAAAATTTTTGGTATTGACTATGATTTACTTTATATTAAAGAAGAGAACTTGGTGCGGAGAATCGCCTTAGATGATATTTTAAGCATAAATATATAACATTTTACATAATTAATTTTATGTAAAATGCACTCGATAATAAAAACCTCTAAATTAATAGAGGTTTTTATTATTACATTTTTTCAATGATTTGGCTTAAGTCTTCTAATGCTCGCTCAGCAACCTTCGTATAACGTTCCTTTTTATCACGGATACGCGGACCTTCAAGTTCTTTGACAATACCAAAGGTCACATTCATAGGTTGGAAATGTTTACTGTCTGTATGTGTGATGTAATATGGGAGAGCACCAATAGCTGTTGTTTGCGGGAATATGATTTCTTCTTCACCCTTAAAAAGACGAGCAGCGTTTATTCCGGCAACCAAACCACTTGCTGCTGATTCAACGTAACCTTCTACACCAGTCATTTGACCGGCAAAGAAAAGATTTTCTTGTTTTCTTGATTGGAAAGTTTGCTTGAGTAGGTTAGGAGAATCCATGTATGAATTTCGATGCATTACACCATAACGTACAAACTCAGCATTTTCTAATCCAGGTATCATTTGGAAAACACGTTTTTGCTCCCCCCACTTAAGGTGAGTTTGGAAACCTACGATATTATACAAAGATGCCGAAGCATTATCCTGGCGCAACTGTACAACGGCATAAGGCGTTTTAAAATCACCATCACGTGGACCTGTATATGTATCAGGATATTCTAATCCAACAGGTTTCATTGGACCAAATAACATTGTTTTATAACCACGTTTAGCCATTTCCTCGATTGGCATGCAACCTTCGAAAACTTTTAGATCTTCAAATGAATTGAGTGGAGCCTCTTCAGCAGTAATTAAAGCTTGTTGGAAATTATTGAATTCTTCCTTTGTCATTGGACAATTGATATAGTCCGCTTCTCCTTTATCGTAACGAGATTTTTTATAGACTTTATCGTAATCTATTGTATTCGCATCAATAATCGGAGCTGCAGCATCATAGAAATAAAAGCCATCCCCACCATTAAATTCATGAATTTTTGCAGCTAAAGCATCACTTGTTAAGGGACCCGTTGCAATAATTGTAATTTCTTCGTCTAAGTTAGGTAAATCTGTAATTTCACCGCGGATTACCTCAATCAAAGGGTTTTCTGAAACAGCTTGAGTAATAAAAGCTGAAAACTCTTCACGGTCAACTGCTAAAGCTCCGCCAGCTGGCACTTGTGTTTTTTCGGCAGCTTGCATCATGACAGAATCCAAACGACGCATCTCCTCTTTCAGTAGTCCCACAGCATTTGTGATTGCTGCTCCACGGAAAGAATTTGAACAAACCAACTCGGCAAATTTGTCTGTTTTATGCTGAGGCGTAGCTTTAACGCCACGCATTTCGTAAAGTTTTACTGGAATGCCACGTTTTGCAATTTGGTAAGCAGCTTCAGAACCCGCAAGACCTGCGCCAATAACGTTTATATGTGTTTTATTCATTTTAACTTTCTATATTATTAAACATAAAATTAATTATGTAAAATGGCTTTATTTTTGTTTTTCCTCTTTGTAGTCACAAGTTTCATTACTACATACTACTTGTTTGCCACCGCCACGTACTTTCTTTTCTACCAAATAGTGCTCACATTTTGGACAAGAACGGCCAACAGGTTTATCCCAGCTTGTAAATTCGCACTCAGGGTATCTGTCACAACCATAGAAAAGACGATTTTTCTTTGTCTTACGTTCAATGATTTGCCCTTTGTGGCAACTTGGACAGGTTACGCCAATTTCTTTTACAATGGCTTTGGTATTGTGACATTCAGGG
>DWTS01000040.1:0-21116 GCA_018250615.1 Oechydrus chersis rufus | reverse complement strand
TACAGTCACCCATTTATCATTTTCAAATTCTTTGGTTTCTAAAGTTACTGTGGGGACATTTCCGTAAGCTTTGATACCAAAAAGATTGTAATATTTTGCGGCAAGTCCACTTTGGCCAAAGTTACTTTCCAAAGCAGCCTGAGCCAAAGTCAGAGAAGCGAGAACATTATACTTTTCTTGTGATTCTTGCGCATATGGTGCTATAGTACGAATGAAGTTATATTCTGTAATTGTTTCAACTTGGTTGGCAAGCTCAGTGTCATTGCGATTATCACTGGTTTGTATCACTCTAAAATTCAAGAGGTTAGCTGCAACAAAGAGAAAAATCAAAAGCTGCAAAATAATGCGGAAGAAACTTCGGATCTTAGAAGTCGCCTTGCGGCGCTTTTTATCATATGTCATGTCACTAGTATAACAAAAAAGTTTCAATTTGTGGATAGGTTCAACACTTGTTATGCTAGAAAAATATGCCAGCAGCTTCGCTTTTGAACACAAATAAAAAAGTTTCCACTTTTTTGGGAAACTTTTTTTCTTACTTTCTATTTCGCTCTTTAATCGTTTGAGTACCAAACTGAGGTAGACGTATGAATGAAAGACGTTGCAAGAGTTCTTGACGGTAGTCAGCACGGCCAACAATCAAAGTGACCTTACTGAAGAGGTAACAAGACAACAATGTGACAGCAAAATTGGGTAAGGTAAGGTATGTGAGAAGCGAAAGACTCAAAACAATGACATCACCACCAAATAAAACTTTGTCTACTTTGAAGCTCCATTTTTCTTCTAAAATTCGTCCTAGAAGCAGCGTTCCACCAAAGGTTCCTTCAGAAATAATGACTAAACCAGCAGCTGTTCCTGAGAGAATTCCGTCGAAAATACCAGCAAAGACAATATTAGAAAACTGAATCCCAGTAATCCCGATTGCTTCATAAATTATCATCCAGACACTCATAGCGGCTGCACCCGGAATACTGAGAAGAAGCTCACGCGAAGATAAGTATTTACGGCCAAAAGTAAAGAGTGGCACATTAACGAGGAAGAAAGTTAAAGCTGGATTAACACCAAAGACAAAGTCCATCAATACAGAAAATCCAGCAACGCCATTACTGGCTAGTCGGTTGGGGATGACGAAAAGCTGTACAGATAGGACATATAGTCCTACGCCGATCAGTAGTATCAATAAATCCCGCATAAAATATTTATCTATTTTTACGCCTAAAAGTGTCATAAGTTCTCCTTAACAGTTCGTTATTTATAGGATATCCTTAAAGCTTTGAATAAATAATTTCGTATCTTTGTAATTGCTTTAAAAGGAGCCTATATTTATCAGTGTTGTAACTATTATTATTACATTTAAAACTTAATTAAACCTTGTTTAAGGTCAAAATTACTATTATATTATAGTAAATATATAAAAATTCAGACAAATCTAGAAAAAAGATATTAATTCATTAAAAAAGCAGTCTTTTTTAGTCTTGGTTAAGAAGACGAATGTATAATATAACTATTCCAAATAATACTCTTTTTGTAACATCTTTAGTCCTCACCAATGTGAGGACTTTTTAAAATCACAAAATGTTATAATATAAGAATTAGTTAACAATTTAGTTTTTAAGGAGGGAAATAAAAATGAGCAATGCAAATGAAATAGGTGTTACAAGTGAGTTTGCACCACTGAGACGTGTAGTTTTAACACAATCGGAATTTATCTTACCTCACGAAGAGCATACCAATGATGATGGCTCCTTCCTTGAAGATGATGTTCTTGATATGTTTAATAATAAAGACACCAGTGGAAAAAATTATGCAGAAGTATTTCCTGAAAGACAAAGAAAATGGGAAGCAGAGCGTACTAATCTACAAGCTTTGTTAGAAAAATATGATATTGAAGTTTTGCGACCACGTCTTCTCACGGATTATGAGAAAGAACAAGGAAAAGTCTATGGTGCTGCAAACTTTTTTGTACGTGACCCGTTCTTTACGATTGGTGACTCTTTGATTGAAGGGTCTATGCGCTTTTTCCATCGCCGCAACGAGGTTTTACCCGTAAGAAACTTACTCACTGAACAAGCCTATTCTAGCGATGCTTTTTACGTTTCTCTTCCAATGGCAGATACTTCACAAGGAGAAACGGATGAGAGTGGACCTTTCTTAGAAGGTGGCGATATCCTCGTTTTAGGAAAAACAGTATTTGTAGGAAATTCAGGTAAAGCGAGCAATCATAATGGCTATTTATGGCTTAAAGCTTATTTAGCACATTGGGGCTATCAGGTGATTGAGGTTAAACTTCATCATGATGTTTTGCATCTTGATTGCGCTCTAAGTCTAGTTAGAGATGGTCTAATGATTATCTGTGAAGAAGCCTTTCTAACTGGTATACCTGAACAGCTTAAAAATTGGGATAGAATAAATGTTCCTTTTGAAGATATTGCAAAGCTAGCAATAAATGGTCTACCAATAAATGACGAGGTATATATACTAGATTCAGAATTTAAATACATTGGCGAAGCTCTGGAAGCACGAGGCATCCGCTCAGAATACCTTGATTTTAAAATATCCCGAAGCTTGGGCGGTTCATTTAGATGTAGCACACAGCCTTTACTTAGAAAATAAGAAGCATAAGTTTAAAACAGAAAGCCAGCCCTTGGCTGTGATATAATTATCAAATGAACTACGAAAACTATATCTGGGATTTAGGTGGCACTTTACTTAATAATTACGAAAATTCTAGTCATGCTTTTGCTGCAGCACTTTGGCAAAAGGAAGAACGAGTAGTTTTGCATGACGATGTCTATGCAGCACTCAAAGTTTCTACAGCACATGCTGTGGACCAATACGCGAGTCATATACCGCAGTTTCTTGAAACATATCGGAAATTAGAAGCAGAAGCTTTGGACAAGCCAATTTTGTTTGAAGGTGCTGTTGATCTTTTGCATACTATCGTGAGCCAGAACTGCAAAAACTTTATGATTTCTCATAGAGATAAGCAAGTACTGGACATTCTTGAGGCAGCCCATATTTCTCAGTATTTTACTGAAGTTGTTACTGCTGATAATGGTTTCCCACGTAAACCAGCACCAGATTCAATAAAATATTTAGTACAAAAATATAATTTAGACCCCAAGAAGACGGTGATGATTGGTGACCGTCCTTTGGACATTGAAGCCGGTCGCGCAGCGGGTATTGCGACTATTTTCTTTGATAGCCAGCAGGAGTATCCCCAAGCAACGCGAAGCATCAAAAAATTATCAGACATTATGGAGTAAACTGAACCACAATGAATACTTTTTTTATATCGAATGAAAAAGCAGTTGGGCCAGGCTTTGGCCTTTTTAGTGCCAATCACTTTTTTGCCCTTGCTGTTCTAGCACTGCTCAGTTTTGGCTTGATTCGTATTTATCTGCGCGCAAATGACGAGAGACGTAAACTGTTACGTCTACTTGTTGCCTCGTTTACCCTGTTGCTCGAAATCATTAGAGATATCATTTTAGTGATGACTCATCAATTTTTGTACGCAGACTTGCCTTTGCAGCTGTGTGGACTTGGCATATTCATTATTGTTTTTGATGCAATGCGTTCAAATAAGACGAGTCGTGAGCTCTTGTATAGCTTAACTTTACCTGGAGCAATTTTTGCACTTGTGACACCGAACTGGGTAACCAATGATTTTGTTAATGTCTTTGTATGGCAGAGCTTTTTGATTCATTGCTTACTTATCTCGTATGTTTTAATGCGTCTGATTGCAGGCGATTTTGTCCCTCAATGGCGTGAACTCTGGCGCTCTGCTGTCTTTTTGTCGATTGTTGTACCGATTTGTGCAGTCCTCAATCAAGTTTGGAATCAAAATTTTTTCTTCCTAAGGACACCAGTTCCGGGAAGTCCACTTGAACCCATCTATGATGTGTTCGGTTCTTATTATATCTTAGGTTTAATTTTTATTGTATTGATGTTTTGGCTTGTTATTTATCTTCCTTGGTCATGGAAAAAATCACCAAAAGTTCGGATGAATTAAGTAAAAAGACAAAATATATTAAACAAAAAAGCAGGTTAAAGCTGCTTTTTTTCTGAAATTATTAAGATGGAGTAAAAGCTTTTATGGCTCGCAGTATATAGTAAAAAAAGCTAGAATGTGCTATAATTATAAGTAAGTATTTTCAAAGAAATGAGATTATTTTGAACGAAGAAAATAAAGAACAAATTGAAAAAATGGCAGAAGAATATGATGCCAGTCAAATTCAAGTTTTAGAAGGACTTGAAGCGGTGCGTATGCGTCCTGGGATGTATATCGGATCAACTTCAAAGGAAGGATTGCACCACTTAGTGTGGGAGATTGTTGATAACTCGATCGATGAAGCGCTAGCGGGGTTTGCCAGCCATATCGAAGTGTTTATTGAACCTGATAACTCAATTACAGTTGTCGATGATGGACGTGGTATTCCCGTAGACATTCAAGAAAAAACAGGACGTCCTGCGGTCGAAACGGTCTTTACTATCCTTCATGCTGGTGGTAAATTTGGCGGTGGCGGCTACAAAGTTTCTGGTGGTTTACACGGTGTTGGTTCATCCGTTGTTAATGCCCTCTCAACACAGTTAGACGTTACTGTACATAAAGATGGTCAAAAATACTATCAAGAATACCATCGTGGTGTTGTCGTCGAAGATTTGGCCATTATTGGTGAAACAGATAAACGAGGGACAGTCGTTCACTTTACACCAGATCCAACAATTTTCACCGAAACTCAAGTTTTTGACTATGATAAGTTGGTGACACGTGTCCGTGAGTTGGCTTTCTTGAACCGTGGTTTGCGTATTTCTATTACCGATAAACGTGAAGGCCAAGAAGACAATCATGCTATGTTCCACTATGAAGGTGGGATTCAATCTTATGTTTCCTTTATCAATGAAAACAAGGAAGTTATTTTTGATACGCCAATCTATACAGAGGGTGAGTTAGATGGAATCACTGTCGAAGTTGCTATGCAATATACAGGAACTTACCATTCAACAATCATGTCATTTGCAAATAATATCAATACGCATGAAGGTGGTACGCATGAACAAGGTTTCCGTACAGCTTTAACGCGTGCGATAAACAATTACGCAAAGGCTCAAAAGCTTCTTAAAGATAACGAAGAAAACCTTACTGGGGACGATGTTCGTGAAGGTTTGACCGCTGTCATTTCTGTTAAACACCCTAATCCACAATTTGAAGGTCAAACGAAAACCAAACTGGGGAATAGTGAAGTAACAGGTATCGTCAATAAGCTTTTCTCAGAAGCTTTGCAAACCTTTATGCTTGAGAATCCTCAAGTTGCGAAGAAGATTGTTGAGAAAGGGATTCTTGCAAGCAAGGCACGTATTGCGGCCAAACGCGCACGTGAAGTAACGCGTAAAAAATCCGGTTTAGAGATTTCTAACTTGCCTGGTAAACTTGCGGACTGCTCTTCCAATGATCCTAAACAAACAGAACTTTTCATCGTCGAAGGGGATTCTGCTGGTGGTTCTGCTAAGTCTGGCCGTAATCGAGAATTCCAAGCTATTTTGCCCATCCGTGGTAAAATCTTGAACGTGGAAAAAGCGACAATGGATAAGATTTTAGCAAATGAAGAAATCCGTTCACTCTTTACAGCGATGGGAACTGGTTTTGGTGCTGACTATGATTTATCTAAAGCACGGTATCATAAACTGGTTATCATGACCGATGCCGATGTCGATGGGGCACACATTCGTACACTCTTGTTAACTCTTTTTTACCGCTATATGCGTCCTGTAGTTGAGGCCGGTTATGTTTATATTGCTCAACCACCAATTTACGGAATCAAAGTCGGTTCGGAAACAAAAGAATACATTCAACCAGGGGAGAATCAAGAACGTGAGCTGAAGCTTGCACTTGAAAAATGGTCTCAAGGTCGTGCTAAACCAACAGTACAGCGTTATAAAGGTTTAGGAGAAATGGATGACCACCAACTTTGGGAAACAACTATGGATCCAGATGCCCGCCTCATGGCGCGTGTATCTGTAGAAGATGCCGCTGAAGCAGACAAAATCTTTGATATGCTAATGGGCGATCGTGTGGAACCACGTCGCGAATTTATCGAAGCCAATGCACAATATTCTACTATTGACGTTTAATAATTTAAAAACCCTTGTATTTACAAGGGTTTTGTTGTGTCGATTTTCTTATTGTATTAAAAAGGGGCAGGAAAGGGGCAAGATTCTAAATATTATTAAGAGCTTCAATAACTTCTTCACGAGTTTTTTTAGTGACATGGTTGTAAATCTTTAGCGTTGTATTAGCGTTAGAATGACCTACACGTTCCATTATAGATTTTAAAGGGAGGTTTAACTCTGCGAGAAGTGAAACGTGAGAATGACGGAATATGTGGCTAGAAAGTGATTTGTTTATATTGCATTCTTTTTCTGCTTTTTTGAGAATACGGTTAAAGGATTGAACTCCTAGAGGGAGTTTTCTATTTGAAAGAAAAATATAGTCGTCTGGTTCTGCTCGATCAAAATATAGTTTGTTTGCTGCTTTCGTTTCTTGAAGAATATCTTTTGCCTTTTGAGGGAGATCAACAATTCGATTACTTGCTACAGTTTTTGGACTAATTTTTTCATTATTTATACCGAGAGTACCATTTACCTCTATGCTTGTGCCATTATAATTTTTCCATTGTAGAGCTTGTAGTTCACCATATCTCAAACCAGTGAGCCATAAAAATTCAACTATTCTAGCATGAAGCAAATTATTTTTATTCTTATTTAAATATGTGATGATATCATTGATTTCTTCTCGTTCAAGAAACTTCTCATCCATTTTTTGTTTATGATTTTCTTCTTGGTCTTTTTTTCTTTTAATTTTGATGGAAGATATTGGGTTTTTATCAATATACTCTCTTTCAACAGCATAATTAAGCATATTTCCAAGTGTATTTTTTATTTGGATAGTATAAGCGTATGATAGATTACCAAAACTATATATCTTATCAAAAAAATCTAAGAATATTTGACGATCCAAGTTTTTAACTAGATTATTTTTGGGAACATATACAAATACTTTTTTCATTGCCTTAGAAGTTGCTAGAGCACTCCGTTGCTTTACAGTAATCTTATAGCGAGAGAACCATTCTTCATAAAGCTCTGATAGCGTGATTTTAGCTGTTATATTGTTCGTGTTGGTAAGTTTATCTATTTTTTCTTGAAGCAGTGTGAGCGCCTGTTTTTTGGCTTGTGCAGTGTTTTTATCAAGAGTTATGGATGTTTTTTTAGTTTTTTCAGTATATGGTTCTATGTAACGTTCAATGTATTTATATTTTCCATTGGTTAATTCTTCAACCCACATTTGATTTCTACTCCTTTTTTCTGTAAAATAGAGTACAAGAAAACTTCACGTAATCCGTGCTGTTTCTGTACTTGATTTAAAGCCGCCCCACAGTCGCCAAACTTGGGCGGCTTTTTTTATTTCATAAATTGTTCTTTTTTTATATCAAACTCTTCTTGAGTTAAGATTCCAGCATCAAGAAGCGATTTTAATTTTAATAAATGATCCATATCACTTTCAGTAAACTCTTCATTATTCTTTTCTGTATTTTGAAGAATGGATTGTACTTTATTCAATAGAGAATCGCTGAAAGGCATGGTAATAGTGTCAACAAATTTATCATCACGTGTAATAATGATAGTTCTTTCTACTTTTTGTCTTGTAGTAGTAGTGGTATCATTTTTGCCTGTCTTTTTCTTTTTAGCAGTGGCAGCACCAATCACTGTACCAATGCCAGGCATAAGAACTGTCCCAACAGCGGCTCTAGTTAAAACGCCTTTTCTTTTTTCTTCACCCTTAGATTTATTTTTTGATATAGTAATATCTTCAATTTTTTCTTCAACTCGAATACTTTTAATTGTTTCATATCTGACAGCATAAGTTTTACCAAATGGAACAGGTTTGAGTAGTATAATTTGTTCGTTATCATTGTAGTGTGAACCGCCTGCTGTACCTTGCTTAGTAAAGGATTTTACTAACTCATCATTTTGGGCAAAGTATGCAGCCTTTTCTTCTCGCTCTTGTTTCATTTCATCAACTTTGTTGTTAATATTGTCCCCGATTTTAGTAAAAAGCCCCATAAATATTCTCCTTGCTAGTTTATTGTGATTAGCGCACGTACTATATTTAAAGTATATAAATATTTAGTTAAACTATCAAATAATCACTTAAGGTTTTAAACAGCAAATTGTTCTTTATAAATTGTATTTACTAGTGAATATGTATAGTCATATGGGCATCCAGTTATATCAATAAATAGAGAAAAATAGTTAAAGTTACCTCCCTCGGACTCAAATAAGCTCCATAAATAGATGATAGCTTCTTTATTTGTTCGCTTTTCCTGTGAGCTAGTGGTATCGCACTCTCCAATACGTTGACTATCATTGTTCTTGATATGCATCAATTCATGACAGAGCTTGAATGCTTTAGCAGTAGTGGGATTAAATATCGTTATCTTTTTTCTATTGTTTGTTACAGCGTCTAAAGGAAAAGAGTTGTCCCCGATAACCTCAATTCCATATTTTTCTATTTCAAGGATTATACGCTCTATTAATTCCTGTTCGTTCATAGAGCCCCCGATTAGTCTTCAAGACGTTTACCCAAAATAAGTTTTAATGCTGTTTTAACTTCATCCGTGAGTGGTTTACCATCAAAAGACACCCACTCATCCCAATCAACTTTATTTTCATCTACTAATTCAGCAAGATCAATGGGTTCTTTAGTTGCTGTGTTATCTTTTCCGCCTAGCAAGTAATCAACAGTGACGTGGAAGTAATCAGCTACTAATTTAACATTGTTAACTCCGGGATTTTTTCTCCCCCATTGTCTTATAGTACCATTTGCGATTCCTAGTTTTTCTTCGAGTTGTCGAATTGAGATATGTTTTTGAGCAGCAAGCTCTTTTATTCTTTCGTACAAATCCATTAGTATCAACCTTTCGAGGTAATACAAAAAATAATCGTAGGCTATAGATACTTAACAGTTGACATATGCGTATCTATAGTCTATAATAGTTTTTGTAAAGATAAATTGTATTTTTAATAAAGAAAACCTAAATAAATACTAAATTAACAACGCCTCCAAGCAAGTTTCATATAGTGTTTTATGGGCTCTTTAACTATGGTTTTATTATAGATTATTGATACTCACATGTCAAGGATAAAATAGACTAAAATATAAATTTTCTTTATAAAAACTTTATTTCGAGAAAGAGAAGGAGGAATTATGACACAAGAAAAATTTGAGCGCTATCGTAAAGCAGTAGGGGAACTGAAAAAGAAGAAAGGTTACACTAATGCTTTTCTAGCAAGTATCGCTTCAGAGAAAGCAGATTCTAAAATTCCTGCTAGTCGTATGTCAAATGTTATGAGCGGTAAAGAGAGCGGCAAAGCAGCCTTGGTTATTTTAGCTGATATTGCCTTTATCTACGATTTGGATGTTTAGAAAGGGGAAACATGATCAATCTTAGTTCACTAAACTCTGATGAGTGGGCAACGGATGAAAAATTAGCGAAAGCTCTAGGAGTTAAAAAAGAAACTATTCAAATTAAAATTCGCAAATTTCAAAAAGAAACCACCGATAAAGAATATGTTATCGACCTGGGAAAACGTATAACGTTTGTACCAGCTTTTATAGCATGGAGTAATTACTCGAAGAAATATCGGGGAGTTTCTCGCAAACCTAAATTTGAATACACAGGAGATTAATATTTAAGGAGCAAATATGCCAGAATATGACACTTTTTATACAACTGATGGAAAAGAAGTCTGTATAAACAATGTAAATAAAACATGGATAGTATATCGTCCAGAATTTACGTTTCCAAAGACATTTTATAAACTAAGCGATTATCTTCGCTACATGACAAAATAAAAAGCTTCTAGGAAAACTAGAAGCAGCATAAATAAATTATTCTGTTTTTGAGTGATGCAACCCTTGAGCTAAAGCTTCACTTTCAGTCATAGAAATTACTGGGTGTTTTGGAGCTGGATGTATTGCTGAAGCATTATACCAGTAAACACTAGTTTTCCCATTGTCAACAACATACACTGTTCGGTTATTCTCAGTTTCTGTTGTAGCAATATCAGCTTGGACTTGTTGTGCAGCAGCTTGAGCTTCGGCTTGTCTTTGAGCTTCAGCTTGTTTACTAGCTTCAATTTCATTGCTTTGTCTTATAGCAATAGATTGTGCTTCAGCTTGTCTAGAAGCTTCGGCTTGTTTAGATTGCTCAGCTTGTCTAGAAGCTTCGGCTTGTTTAGATTGCTCAGCTTGTCTAGAAGCTTCAGACTGTCTAGCTTTCTCAGCTAGTTTGGCTTCTTCCGCTTTTTCCTTAGAAGCTTTGATTTCCGCTTCTTTAGATTTAGAAATTTCCGCTGCTTCAGAGCTTGCTTTGGCTTTAGAAGAAGAATCGTTAGTCGATTTTTTGGAAGTAGCCGCTGTTGAGATTGTTTTATCACTTCCAGATGCAGTAGTGTTACTTGATAGTGATACTCCAACAATAAATAGAGCAAGGCCAACAAAAATAACAATTACGGGATTTCTCTTCGACTTCTTTTTAAATAAATTAATAACAACCATGATAATGCCGACAAAAAGAGCTAACATCCCTAGTAATCCCAAAAAAGTACTCATAAAACAAATTTTCTAATCTAGCTTTTAACGAGGATCAAGACACTGCTCGATAAAAATCATTAAATAATATTATGAAGTTTAAGTTCTTTTATCAGACCGTCCCACTAAATAATCGAGAGATACATCGAAGAAGTCAGCAAGGGTTATGAGAGTAGTTAATTTAGGTTCTGCTTTTCCAGCTTCATAACTTCGATATTGATGCTATGAAAATTTTGAAGCTTCGGGAACATCAGTTGTTTATAGCTAATGTTTTTTCTAAGATCAACTAATCTTTTTATAAAAATATCCATAAAGTTCTCTAAATCAAACAAAAATACTCGACACCAAGGAACTGTGTGTTGATTTAGAAAGAGGAAGTCATGAATAACCTTAAAGAATATAGACAAAAAAGAATTATTACAACAAGAAGTTGCTTAAAAACTTAAAAATAAGCGTTCGACAATATCAAAATTACGAGGTAGATATTGCCGAGCCAAAATATCGATAAGTTAAAAAATTAGCTAGAACTCTTGGGAGAAAAGCTGACAAACTATTCTCCTGAATTATAACAAAATACACATAATTATGCATGTAAGAATGGGATAAAATGTCAATAATCTGAGAAAAAATAGTATATTTCAAAGATTGTTCTTGGAAAAATCAAAAGTCCTAGCTTTGATTTAATATGCAAAATTGCAGATGCTCTGGAAGTTGATATCAATGAGTTCAGAGACGACAAAAAACTCCTAGCGGCAACTAGGAGCTGAGTAGAAAGTTTTGAGAAGTTTCTACTCCTAGTATAACACAAGAGGAGAAAATAAAAAATGAGTTTACAACTAATACCAATGGATAGAGAAACTGGTGAAATGCTTGAGTTTCGTCCATCAATAATTAAAGAATTGGATAATAGCGATTTAACCGCATTTTTAGAAGCTGTAAAAGCTGCAGACAAGATGAAAAAAGAGGCAGAGAAGGAAGTTAAGAAGCGCCTTGATGAAGGCCAAAACTTCACTCGCTTGTCTTATGGTAAGCAACAATTCACTAGAGAGTTAGTTATGGATAATGCTGCTAAAACAGCTCTCATTAGAAAATATGGGTTGGAAAGCGTAGAGCCATTGACAATTGCTAAATTGGAAAAGAAATATGGGGAAAGTATTCTTGAAGACATTGAGCAATTTATCATTATGAAACCTAAGAAAGCAAAAATTGAATGGGATAAATAGGAGAATAACTCATGGCAGAAAATAAGACCCCATTTGAAACACTTTACTATATTGACGTAAGTAACAATGTGGAGACAAAAAAATCAGGAAAAACGACATTATCATATTTAAGTTGGACCTGGGCATGGGCAGAATTTGCAAAAAGATTCCCTGGTGCGACATATGAAATTGAGAAATTTGAAGCTCCAGATGGCACAAAGAGACCTTATATTTATGATGAAAATACAGGTTATATGGTTTTTACAAATGTCACGATTGATGGACTAACTCATGAAATGTGGCTTCCAGTTATGGATGGCGCAAATAAAGCCATGAAATCAAAACCATATAAATATATGACTAAATACAATGGAGAAAAGTCAGTTGAAGCTGCTTCAATGTTTGATGTGAATAAAACTATAATGCGTTGTTTAGTTAAAAATTTAGCTATGTTCGGCCTTGGGCTTTATATCTATTCAGGGGAAGACCTTCCAGAAGTAGATGAGGAAGCAAAAGAAAAAGAAGCTAAAGCTTTTAATGAAAAGGTAAAAGAACACGAGAAAAAAATAGATGCTTTGGAAACAACAGATGCCATTAACAAATATTGGAAAATGTTGCCTCAAGCGGAAAAACAAGCTACTAAAGCATTTGCTATTAAAAAGGGTGAAACTCTCAAGCTACTAAAGGAGAAAGAAGAAATAAATGATAAATAATGTTGTTTTGGTTGGACGTATTGTCCGTGATCCAGAATTAAGATATACGCCACAGAATACTGCAGTAGCTACTTTCACTTTAGCAGTAAATCGCCGTTTTAAAAACGCTCAAGGTGAACGAGAGGCAGACTTCATCAACTGTGTTATCTGGAGACAGCCTGCTGAAAACTTAGCAAATTGGGCAAAAAAAGGAACATTAGTTGGTATTACTGGAAGTATTCAAGTGAGAAATTATGAGAACAAGGAAGGCCAACGTGTTTATGTAACAGAAGTATTGGCTGATAACTTTCAAATGCTAGAAAGTAATTCAAATAAAACAGAAAAAGGGAAAACTAAATCTAATCAAGATAAAGATCCTTTTGCAGGTTCACCAATGGAAGTCTCAGATGATGATTTACCATTCTAAATAGCAGACATTAGGCTTCGGTGCAGGAAGGACTGAGTAAGTCGGGCGCTATGTACTCAGGGAGACCCAGCGCTAACCTATTGTTTATGGAGAATTAATATGAATAAAAAATTAAGACACCAAGATAGAGTATTAAATTATATAAAGGAATTTGGATCAATTACAAGTGCAGAATGCTTTACAGAGCTTGGAATTATTGATTTGCCAAAGAAAATTTGTTTGTTGCAAGATGAAGGTTATGTTTTCAAAAAAGAACCTATCACGCAGAAAAATAGATATGGTGATTCCACTACTTACAAACGTTACTCTTTGTCTAAGGAGGTAAGCTAATGCGCATAAATGAAGTGGTAGGGTTACTTTCAACTTTTCCTTTGAGTACTGAGATTAAAATCGCTCAGAAAAAAGAAGGAACAGAAGAATATGTCACATCGAATATTGATTCCTATAAATTCAATATCAAGGATGGAGAATTAGTTTTAATAAGTGAGGGTTAATTATGGAACAAAAAAGTACATTATTTTTCAACCAGATCCCCGCATCAATTATTGAAGCTGAAGATTTAAATGACTTTGAAAAATTACTTTTTGGAGAAATATATACAATGGCTAATTCATATGGGAGTATATTCCCCTCTAACACTTTTTTAGCCAAAAGATACAAGAAAAGTATTTGGACTGTTTCTACGTCTTTGAAAAAACTCCAAGATAAAGGGTATATCAATATGGAGTACCAGTATAAGGGCAGGGAGATATTAAAAAGGTTCATTTATCCCTGTTTAGATAAATCACAAGGGGGTATTGTGAAAAATCTAAAGACCCCTTGTGAAAAACCAAAAGGGGGTATTGTGAAAAACCCAAAAGATAATATATCATCTAATAAATCAATTAATAAATCATTTAATACTATATCGAACAAGTCCGATATAGAGTCTGATTTAGAAAATAGATTTGCAACGCTTTGGAAAATGTATCCAAATAAAAAAGGAAAGCCAAAAGCATTAACAGCATATAAAAAGGCTGTTAAATCTGGTGTAACGGATAAAGAGATTCAAATTGGTATTGAAAACTATTTAGCAGAAATAAATGCAAAAGGGACTTTAAAAGATTATATCAAGCATGGGAGTACATGGTTTAACGGTAAAGGTTGGGAAGATGATTATGACACAACACCTAGACAAGAAACTTTTGCAGGTAATAAAGTAGTGAAATCTGCACCTAGTTGGGCCACCCCCTATACAGAGCCAGAATATACTGATGAGGAGATAGCAGATGTCTTTAAGGAATAAATCACAGTGGCTTAAAACTCAACAAGCTGTAGGATCATTTATTAATGCTGCAGAGGACTGCTGTACTAGAGTAACACCAGAGCATTATCGAAAGTTTACAGATTGGTATTTTGAGAAACCTCGAAAGCTAGCACTGAATTATATGACTTTTGTTTTATATCTTACTCGTTCTGTTTATAGTGTGGATCAACTCAATGAGATACGGCAAGATAAATCTTTGGGAAAAATCGAAGTCCTACCAGTAGATAGGTGGGTAAGTAAGACATGAAGTTTTCTTTCGAACTGCAGAAGATGCCAACAACGGCACAGCAGAAAGGTGTTTCTTATAAAAACGGTAATCCTGTTTTTTATAACCGAAAAGGAACTCAAAACTATGAGTTACAAGGCGCATTAAAAAAAGCAGCACCTAAACAATCTTTTCCAAAAGGTACACCACTTATTCTAGATGTTGTTTTCACATATGCAATCAAACAGAAAAGATTGTGGGGCGAGTATAAACAAACAAGGCCCGATTTAGATAATCTCATGAAGAATCTACAGGATTATATGACTAAATTAGGTTATTACGCCGACGACAGTCAGATAGTAGTTCTCTGTGCCAGAAAATTTTATGGAAACAAAAATAAAATTGAAATAGAAATAACTGAGTTGGATAGCTCAAGAAGCTGAAAAATCAGGCTAATTTCGCTACTTAAATATGTTTTGGATAGGATTTTGTACTCTGTGAATTTAAAACGTACGAGAGAGCGAAATATAAGCGTATAAGAAAGGTTATAAATGACAAAAGAAATAGTAACATTATTTTTAATTCTAACTGTATCAATTGTGTCTTACACATGGTGCGCAATCCGAGCAGATAAAGCACGTCGATATCATGAAAAACAAGGAGATAAAGCCACAGAAATATTAGAACAACTCACAAAGCTTTGGGGATCATCAGCAATAAGTCATAAAAAGGTGACCAAATGTGAAAACTGTCATGAGAATACAGCTATGGCAACAGTGGACCATAAATTATTTTGTAAATCTTGTTATGAGCAGATTGAGGTGGAAGAATGACATTTGAAGAAGCAAAAGCTAAAATAAATGACTTATTTATTGACCCGCAAGTTCCTGGATACTCCATAGGAGATTTCGACCCCGAGTTTATAGGTTATATTGAGGACTTAGAAGAAATTATCGAAAGTTTAGAAGAAACATACTTACCAGATAAAAGTCTAGATGAGGTAGAGGAATGATAGTTTGGGCATTATTTGACAGCGGAAACGGCTGTTATAAACGCTCTGCTGATGAATTTGAAGAAATAGAAATATATTCAATTGGATTGGATATTGAAAATAAAAATCATCACTTTATTAATCTGAACCTAGCTGATTACTCTAGAATGTTTGGAAATAATCTAATGTTTGAAACCCTCGATAAGTTACCAAAGCCAGATCTAATTATTGCAAGCCCACCTTGTGAGAGTTGGAGCGTTGCAAGTGCTCTAAAAAATGGTAATGCATGTTGGAAACGTGAAGATATATCTGATAGCTTGTTTGAGCCACAGATGGCTCCAAGCCCTTTTACCATCAGAAGTAAAAGAGATTATGAAGAGTCTCATAATAATTTGAAGTATCATAAGCAATTTATTACTCGGGTGAATGGTGAACTTTGTGTATTTAATACGATTGAGATCATCAAGAGATACGATCCAAAATATTTTGTGATTGAGAACCCCGCGAACGGAAAAATATGGGAGTATATCGAAACAATTATCGGCTTTGAGTTACCATATAAGAATTTAACCAGGTATAACAACTATGATTATCCATTACAAAAGCCTACAAAGTTCGCAAGTAATATTTTTCTAGGTTTAAAGAATGAGGTAATTAAGCAAGAAGTGGCTTGGGGCCATTTCTCTAAAGACTATAACGAACGATCAAATATACCAAAGAAATTAGTGGATGATATTTTCAAAAAGATTTTAGAATATGATCGATCAGAAAATAAGGAGATAGTATGACAAAAACAAAGCTGCAAATCATGCGTGAGAAGAAGGGGATGACTAATATAGATTTATTAAAAGGCTTCTCGGAACATCTCGAATCGTATGATCCATACGATATTGATGATTTAACACTAGCATTTAACACGCTAACGATATTTACTTTGTGCGAATTAGGGCTTGCAGAGGCAAAAAAGGAAATGCTGGATTTATTTGCCCAAGTCCTCAACTACTCGGTAGATGAATTGGTAGAGGAGATATAAAAAAACTAGCCAGAAGGCTAGAATGTATTAACTACATATATTTAAAACTCCACTTGTCATTTATCCCAGGTATGGTTAAACAATAAGCTAGTATTAATGGTCCTATATTTGGTATTAAGAGAAGCAATAATAGATACCAAGGTAAGTCGGCATCATGGAGTCTTCTCACTGTTATTGTGATAATTGGCAAAATTGTAAAAACAAAATATAGGGGGAGTACGACTACACTTGCTAAAACAATAATTTTACCAGCAATGTAACTAATAGGTCCAAGTACATCAAGTGAATTATCTCTGAGTTGTAGCCCGACTATAAGTGAGAATAATAAGAAAATATATATGCAAATGTGCATAAGTATTATTTTCCAATACTCTTTAACACTGCAATTACTTTTTACATCAAAGAATTTTAACCAAAAAGATATATATAATTTTTTTATATTTTATACCTCCTTTCTAAAGATAAATTAATTATACTCCTTCAAGCAGATAGTAAACTTACAAAAATGTAAGTCCAAGTTATGAACAATTATGTATAGACCATTTTAACCAAAATAAAAAAGCATCATTTTTGATGCTAACAGATTTACTCTACTTTGTTTTCGGCTATGAAATCAAAATAAATATTTTTATGGAAACGAGGTAGAAATTTTCTCGCACGATTTTCTGTAAAACCTACTAATAGTTTAGTTTCATCAACAATAATTGGAGTGCGTATAACAGTTCGGTACCTTTTTAAGAAGGATATCATTTCGCTTAGGGAAGATTCTTCAAATGAGTGATGATATTTCTTATACATGGTACTTCTTTCTAAAAGGATATCATCGATTCCATTTTCTGTGAGAGATAAAATATGTAAGAAATCTGAAGTAGATAACTCATCTTTAGCTACGTTTATCTCAATAAATGGGATGTTGTAGGATGTAAGCCACTCTCTAGCTCTTTTCGAAGAGTAACAATGGTTAATAAAATACAATTTAATCATATAGTGGTCCTCCTATTAACGTTTTTATCATTATAATATAATTTTAACATGATAATATAAAAATTTAGAAAGATATATGAATTAAAAATTAAAATAAATCTTAAAAAACAATAAAAACCCGCTGGAACGGGCTTAGGCATGAGATCTATCTGTCTATATTATAACATACTGGAGGTAGTTTATTCATGGCAGATAAGCTAGATTTATTGATTAGTGATTACATGACAGGGATGCTTCAAGTGAAGATTAATTCTCGTGCAATGTGGATCACTCGTCAGAAAAATGAAGAACGAATTGGAAGTAGTGGGACAAGTACTAATACAGCACCCCAAGAAAGAAATTTTCTTATTTTAGAAGCAGACAAAGAACTTGGAAAGTTAAAGGACCAAAAGCAAACACTTGATGAATTAATGGAAGTGATTCAAGGTACACTCGTTAAAGAAATAATCATTGCAAGATTTAAATACCGACTATCTTGGTATAAAGTTGGTTTAAGGGTCTGTTTGGAAGAAAGCACAGCTAGGAAACAATATGATGCTTTTAAAAAGACACTAAGAGAGGGATTATGGAGAGAAACATTGTATTGATTTTACTTTCCGTTTTCTTCCCGAAATTTTCCCGTTTAGTTCCTATTTTAAATGAGATAATGATAACATGAACAATTCGGTAAAACACAAATTACATGTTCGGTTGAATTAAAAGTGCTGAAATTGTTTCATAAACATTAAAAAGCTTAATCAAATTGATTAAGCTTTTTTGTACCTAAACCAATTAAAAATTGGAGGGTATAATAATGAATGTGATAGACATTAAAGTAAAACTCTATATGTTAATGAGCGCTCAATATCACAAATTTTTAAAATAAAGATATAAGAGGTAAACAATGGGTTGGAAACAATTAGTTACACCAAATATCAATGTGCCAGGAGAGACTGGTGGTTGTTTAGCTTATGTGGATGACGGAGTTAACCCTCCTAATCGTAAACCCACAGCTCAAGCTTCTTGGGATTATAATGTTGCTACAAATGTAGCTCATCTCAATGAAGAACCACCCAATAATGTATGGGTTCCCATTTATTATAGTATTGATAATGGTAAATATGCAGGTTACGGGCATGTTGCTTGGTTCTATTCAAATGGTACTACGACAAAGATTTATGATAGTGAATTTGCGTGTGGTAATCGTACAACACCATATTCCAGTGGTGCAGAATTGCTAAGATATATGGGGTGGCAAATGCGCTATCTCGGATGGTCAGAATCACTAGATGGACTACGTATCGTAAGTAATGATGGCAAGCCTACTCCCCCTTCTCCTGGAGGTGGTGGTAAAGCAACATCTACAGGTCCAAAAGGTAAAGCACTGATTAAAGACTTCGAAAAATGTGTTCTAACTGCTTATGATAATAATGACGGCATGATTACCATTGGTTGGGGCCATGCTGAACCTAAGGGAAACACTAACCTGGTGGCTGGTGTTACTCGGTGGTCACAAGCACAAGCAGATAGTACATTTGAAAGTGATCTCAAAAAGTATGAAAAAGCAGTAAATGATTACTTCACACGAAGCTTTAATCAGAATCAATTTGACGCAATGGTGAGTTTCACATACAATCTTGGAGTTGGTGTTTTTGCAAATGACGGTTGGGATAGAAATGCATCTAATGAATATATTTTAGCTTCATTGCCTAAATATATTAATAAAGGATCAGCTCATGAACCAGGGCTGGTACGACGTCGAAACGCAGAAATAGCATTATTTAATACACCAGTATCTGGTGGAGGTTCAGAAACAGATGAAGGAGAAATTGAAATGATTTTATATAAAGTAAACGACAAGAATTCTAAAATGAATGGTTCAATTTGGATGTTCAACGGTGAACAACTTACACGCTTGGATGGTGTATCAGCAGCTAAGTTTGCAAAAAACTTTAAGACTACAGATGTCAACCAAGCAGAAATGAGTTCATTTAAAAATATTGGATTCCGTACTGTAGGTGAATTTAAATATTAAACATTTTTAAGTAGCTAAAATGGGTCTCATAGTCATGGCTCAATTCATTGATTAGTTATTAGAAGTATTTATAGGGAAGTGTTTAATACTAAAAAGTTGTCATAAAGGACAGCTTTTTTTGTACCTAAAACAATTAAAAATTGGGCGGTATAATAAAATTAAGATAATTAAGAGGCCTCTATTATCTTAAAGAAATAAAAACGGAGGTAGGAAATGGCACGAACGATTGCAGAAGTTAGAGCATTTCTTGATAGTCTTATTGGGCTTGTAACTGTAGATAAATCAGACAGTAGTCTTAATGGGCAATGTGTTAGCTTAATTAAAAATGTACTGGAATTTGTTGGAGCACCTAACCCTTACATGGCAAGGGGACATGCGAAAGATATTCCAGCAACTTACGTAACACAAGGAATTGCTAGAACTGGTAATGGTACTCTAAATGTAGCAGTAAACAGATATGGTGGTGGTGGATTCGGCCATGTATGGATTAAAATTGGTTCAGATACATGGCAAGCTAATATGAACGGTAAACCCGTCAAAAAAAATACGTATGAAGATCCCATTACCGATATAATTAACTTAGATCAATGGATTACTGGAGGTTCTACAGGGACTGGGGATGACTTAAAAGCTTTTCTAACTTCCAAAGTTAATTCTAATTTTGGTTTAAGTATCGATCAAGTTGTAAATTTTATCTATAATGATTCACGCACTAATCGCTTCGGAGTTTGGTGTGGTAATGATAAAGGTAAAATTAAAGCAGTTTTAAATGCTGTTTCTTCAGCGGGTATGAGTTATGCTTGGTTTGCGGCTTATGAAATTCAAGAAGGCTATAATCCTAGCTGGGGATGGCTAAACCACACAGTGATAAGAGGAGATTATCTCACAGATGCCTCATTGACATCAAAAGATATTATAAATAGCTGTAACAATAAATCACATGGTATTGCTTGGGATGATCCTGGCGGAGGAACAGTAGGAATGGTTCCGCAAAGCGTGAGATCCAAGGGTCAATCTGATTTTAATAATTGGCCTTTGGGAACTATTGGAGTAGGATATGCTCAATCCACTGCAGCAGCAGCATGGGCAATTTGGTATCCTGCGGGTTTATCTGGAAGTGTAAATGGAGTACAGGATTATGGAAATCCGATACAAGGATGTGTTGATGTGATTAAACAAATGGGAGGGAAATTATCCCAAATTAATCCAGAACCAAATAAAGGAGATGAAGACGAAATGATTAAATTTAAAGTTATTGAAGGTGGAGCAATTGGTACCAAGGGTTATCTTTATAATGGTCGCTTTATTGTCGGGGGTGCGACAGGCGATTCTAATGTTATTTACCATAAATTGACACTAATGGAATCAACAGGAAAAATTACCCCAATTTATGATGATATTAGTACTGGAGAGTATCAAGTATTGTGCTCTTTATTCCCATCACATAAAAACAATAAATAAAGTTAAGTAGCTAAAGTTGGTCTCATGGTCAAGGTTCGATTCCTTGATTAGTTATTACAAGTGCTTACAGGGAGTACTTAATATTAAAAGCTGTCAGAAATGGCGGCTTTTTTAATACTTATAGAGAGGAGAGGACTAAATGACAGACAAGCA
>DWTS01000039.1:0-21286 GCA_018250615.1 Oechydrus chersis rufus | reverse complement strand
CATTTGCGGGTGTAGTTTAGTGGTAAAACCTCAGCCTTCCAAGCTGATGTTGTGAGTTCGATTCTCATCACCCGCTTTGTTTTTTATAAAAGTATGAAAAACATTTCAAATATGAGGGAGCATAGCTCAGTTGGTTAGAGCACTGTGTTGATAACGCAGGGGTCCGAGGTTCAAATCCTCGTGTTCCCATATTTGGTATTCATTGCATAGGAGATACACCTGTTCCCATGTCGAACACAGAAGTTAAGTCCTATAACGCCGGAAGTAGTTGGGGGTTGCCCCCTGTGAGATAAGGTAGATGCCAAGTATTGCGGATTAGCTCAGTTGGTAGTAGCGCATGACTGTTAATCATGATGTCGTCAGTTCGAGTCTGACATCCGCAGTCCCAAGACAATCTAAGGGTTGTCTTTTTTTATTTTATATACTACTGATGAAACCGCTAACTCTTTTACTTGAAAAAGACCTCGGAACATGTTAGTATATGTATATAGAAAAGCACTGGAATGTGCGAGTTTACTCAAATTTTTGACCGACTATATTTGTATTGCATAGGGGTTCAAGAGACATTCGATAGCGTTAAGACTCTGAATAAAGTAAGAGCAGCTGATCTGAAGCGAGAACACCCACCTGGCTTCTTGGCGGGTTCAATACTGGAGTAAGCATACGGCATTCAATCAGTGTTTTTTTTTGTGTATTTATAAATTTTTTTTACAAATAAAGTCATTCTCTTAGTATCTTTAGTTATTAACTCAAAAGGCTATAAAATGCCATTGTGAGCTTTCTTAACCTGTTTCACATATCTTTTACTAGGGTCTGCAAAAGACGCTAAAAGAGCTCATATGGAGCCTTGAAGGATGGGAGAAATAAATACAAAAATTCTTGCAATTTTTACTGAAAGTGCTATACTAATAAAGTAAGTTATTACATGTGAATAGCCTCCTTAGCTCAGTTGGTAGAGCAGTAGACTCTTAATCTATGGGTCGCAGGTTCGAGCCCTGCAGGGGGCACTATAAAATAAGCAGTCTCATCTTTAAGAAGAGACTGTTTTTTATATCGAATTAAGATGATAAAAGACGTTGAAGCTATTTTCATAGTAGTAATGTTATCTTGCTTATCTGAGTAACAGCCTTAGCTGTAGGTGCAATAGGATAAGTCTCTTGACAAAGATAGACCTCTGGCTTTACAATATAAGAATGAAGAGTGTTGAAACCCGTGGGCTTGTCCTGTATACTAAAAATTATCGTGAAAAGGATAAGTTGGTCAAGATTTTTACTGAGTCTTTTGGCAAGCGTATGTTTTTTGTTAAAAATTTTGCACGTTCTAAATATGCCAGCAGTTTACAAAACTTTACAGCTGCAAGTTTGATGGGAACAATCAATGATGAAGGTTTTTCCTTTCTTGATGATGTAAGTGAAGCCGTAACTTATAAGCGTATCAGTGAGGATATTTTCCTTAATGCTCATGCTTCTTACATTATTAGTCTAGCCGATGCAGCAATTCCGGATAACCAATATGATTCTTCTCTTTATGCTTTCGTGATTAAGTGTATGGACTTGTTGGATCAAGGTTTTGATAAAGAAATCATTACCAATATTTTTGAAATCCAAGTTTTAAGTCGTTTTGGAGTTGCTCTAAATTGTACGGAATGTGCTTTTTGCCATAGTAAGCAAGGTCCTTTTGATTATTCCTATAAATTCAACGCTTGCCTTTGCAAAAATCATTTTGATGAGGATATGCGTCGCTTACATCTGGATCCTAACGTTCTTTATTTGGTTAATCTCTTTCAGGAAATATCTTTAGATCAACTCGAGAAAATATCTGTTAAAAGAGAGATGAAAGAAAAGATACGTTTATTTATTGATGGTATCTACGACGAGTATGTCGGTATTCATTTGAAATCTAAAAAGTTTTTAGATGGAATGAAAGATTGGGCCGACATAATGAAAGAATAAAAAAAGCATTCAGATGAATGCTTTTTTTATTCTTTTAAACGTGGATAGGTAATCCATCAGCAATTTCAGCTGTATCCATGATTGCTTCACCAAGTGTTGGGTGAGGCTGGATAGTCAAGGAAATATCTTTTGAAGTCAAACCGTTTTCGATCGCAAGAGCAAGACCTGAAATCAAGTCAGAAGCTCCAGGACCAACGATTTGAGCACCAATAACGGCTCCTTCTTTGTTCTCTGTAATTAAACGAATGAAACCTGTCGTATCGTCCATTGAGATAGCACGTCCGTTAGCTGCAAATGGGAATTTGCTGATTTTAACTTGATCCATACGATCTTTTACAGATTCAGGTGTTTCACCTACAGTAGCCAACTCTGTTGTTGTATAAGCAACAGCAGGAAGAGCGATATGCAAGTCCACAGCGTCTTCTCCGCCCGCAATGGCAGCCGCCGCAATCTTCGCTTGGAATGATGCTTTGTGTGCGAGCATTGGTCCAGGAACAACGTCACCAATAGCATAGATGTGTGGTACAGAAGTTTGGAATGAGTCATCGACTTCGATGAGGCCACGATCTGTAAGCTTAACGTCAGTGTTGTTAAGCCCTAGCATATCAGTATTTGGACGACGACCTACGGATACGAGTAAGTAGTCACCCGTAACAGTTTGTTCTTTACCATCTACTTCGAAAGTTAAAGTAACATCTGTATCTGTTTGAGTCGCAGATTTTGCCATAGCAGAAGTGAAGATTTCTGAACCAGCAGTTTTTACACGGTTAGCAATGATGTCTGACATTTCTTTGTCAAAACCATTCAAGATGTGATCTAATCCTTCAACAATAGTAATTTTAGAACCTAACATACGGTAGGCGCCACCAAGTTCAGAACCGATAACACCACCACCAACGATGATCAAATGTTTAGGGATTTCCTTCAGATTAAGGGCACCTGTTGAATCAATAATGCGTCCGCCGTAAGGGAAACTTGGGATTTCAATTGGACGTGAACCTGTAGCAATAATTGCATTTTGGAAGTTCAACAATTGGAAGCCGTCTTCTTGCTCCACGTTAATTGTTTCATTATCGATGAATTCAGCTGTTCCTTTAATCAACTCAATTTTATGCTTTTTCAGGAGCATTGCGATACCGCCAGTGAGTTGCTTCACAACTTTTTCATCTTTCCATGATTGAGCAGCGGCCCAATCAAGATTTACTTCACCGTTAGAAAGTCCAAAGGGACTTTTGCCTGCTTCTTGTTTAAGAGCGTCTTGATAGTGGTGTCCCACGTTAATCAAGGCTTTTGAAGGGATACAACCAATATTAAGGCAGACCCCACCTACGTTATCTTTTTCGATAACAACAACTTTTTTACCAAGTTCAGCCGCACGAATCGCCGCAACGTAACCGCCAGGGCCTGATCCGATGACAACTGTATCTACTTCAGTGGCTTGTGCACCAACAACCATAATTATTCTTTCCTCTTTTCTTCTTAAACTTCCATGAGCATGTAAGCTGGATCAGCTAAAAGACTCTTAAGATAGTTCAATGAACCTTGTCCGAGCATACCATCGATGAGACGGTGGTCATAACTTACAGAAAGCTTCATGTTTTGACCAACAGCTAATTCACCTTCAGCGTTAACGATTGGTTCTTTAACGATTGAACCAAGGCCAAGGATCATAACGTCAGAACCATTGATGATTGGTGTAAACCAAGTGCCGCGAGCAGAACCAATATTTGAAATTGTGATTGTTGAACCGCGCATTTGGTCTGGTTTGATAGAACCAGTACGTACAGCTTCAGCAAGTTCAGAAATTTCTTTAGCAATAGTAAAGATTGATTTCTTATCTGCATTTTTAATCACAGGTACATAAAGTCCGCTTGGCGCATTTACGGCGATACCAATGTTTACATCATTATGGTAAACAATATCCGTACCGTCGATAGATGCGTTAATTTCTGGGAATTTCTTAGCTGTAGCAGCCAAGGCTTTAGTCACGTAAGCAAGGTAAGTAAGTTTAACATCTTGTTTAGCCGCAATTTCTTTGTATTCTTTACGGTGAGCAACAAGTTTAGAAACTTCCACTTGGTCAAAGTTAGTAACCGCTGGAATATTTGCATTTTGTGTGCTCATCGCGTTTGAGATGGCTTTACGTGTTGGCGTCATTGGCTCACGACGATCACCTTCAGCTGCTTGTACAGGAGCTGGAGCTGGTTTAGGAACAGCAGGTTTAGCTGCATCAGCCTTAGGAGCTGGCTTAGCTTCCGCAGGAGCAGCGGCTTTAGGAGCAGCTGCGCCAGAAGCAAAGGCTTTGACATCTGCCAAGGTTGTGTGTCCATGACGACCTGTAGATTGAACTTGAGTCAAATCAATACCGTGTTCACGCGCATAGTGACGTACAGATGGCATCGCAAGAACGCGACCGTCTGCAGTAGTACGTGTTGTAGCACCACCTTCAGTTTTAGGAGCAGAAGGTGCTGTATCGGCAGTTGTTGTTGGAGCAGCTTTAGGAGCTGGAGTAGCGGCAGCTGTAGAACCATTACCATTGTATTCGATAAGTGGAGCGCCGACTTCAACAGTTGTTCCAGCCTCAACAAAGAGTTTTGTAACTTTACCAGAGTAAGGAGACAAGATTTCTTGCATCAATTTGTCGTTTTGTACTTCAGCAACAGGATCATCTTCTTTGACGTCGTCTCCGACTTTTACAAGCCAGTTGGCGATATCGCCTTCGTGCATACCTTCACCGATATCAGGCATAGTGAAGATTTGAGCATCACCTGAAGGAGCTTCAGAAGCAGCAGCGGGAGATGCTTCAGTAGTACCAGCTTCACCTGAGCCATCTCCATCATATTCGATAAGTGGAGCGCCAACTTCAACAGTTGTTCCAGCTTCAACGAAAAGTTTTGTTACAGTACCAGAGTAAGGAGACAAAATTTCTTGCATCAATTTGTCATTTTGTACTTCGGCTACTGGATCGTCTTCTTTAACGACATCTCCGACTTTTACAAGCCAGTTGGCGATATCGCCTTCGTGCATGCCTTCGCCGATATCAGGCATTTTAAAAATTTCAGTCATAATCTACTACCTCTTTCACTTTTTTCACAATATCGTCAGCTTTAATTGCCCAGTCATTTTCGGCTTGAGCAAATGGGAAGATAGAATCTGGCCCCGCTACACGGCCGATAGGTGCTTTAAGTGACAGAACGAAACGTTCTGAAATTTCCGCCATAACGTTAGCAGCAATACCAGCTGTACGTTGAGCTTCTTGAACGACAACAACACGCCCAGTTTTTTCAACTGTTTCACCGATTGATTTGATGTCAAGTGGTGAAACAGTACGCAAATCAAGAACTTCAGCGCTAACACCTTCTTTTTCGAGTTGTTCAGCAGCCTTGATAGCCAAAGGAACTGTACCACCATAAGCGATAATTGAAACGTCTGAACCTTCTTTAGCAACCACTGCTTGGTCTAAAGGTGTTGTGTAATAACCTTCTGGAACTTCACCCTTAACAGAACGATAAAGGTGTAAGTTTTCAAGGTACATTACAGGGTCATTATTTTCAATGGCTGCCAAAAGGAGACCTTTAGCATCAGCCGGATTTGAAGGCATAACAACACGAAGACCAGGAATTTGAGCAAAGAGCCCTTCAATAGAATCGGCATGCATTTCAGGTGTTTTTGTACCGATACCATAAGGTGTACGGATAACAATTGGGTTATGACGTGTGTTATTAAAACGGTAACGTGTACGAGACATTTGTCCAGCAATTGAATCAAAAACTTCATACACAAATGTGCCAAATTGGATTTCCATAACAGGGCGGAAGCCTTGAGTTGAAAGACCAATTGCTAAACCACCAATACCAGATTCAGCTAAAGGTGTGTTGAAGACGCGATCTTCTCCGTGTTTGGCTTGGAGTCCGTCGGTTGCACGGAATACCCCACCATTTTGTCCAACGTCTTCACCGAAGATCAATGTGTTTTCGTCACGTTCAAGCGCCAAGTCAAGCGCTTCTGTGATTGCTGCAATATAAGTTTTTACTGCCATGTTTACTTGCCCTCACTTTCAAATTTTGCAATTTGTTCTGCCATCACTTGGCTAGGTACTTCAAGTGTGTTTTTCAAGAAGCTTGAGATTTTTTGTTTTTCAACATTATTTGCTTTCTTGATGTCTGCATCGATACGAGCATCAAGTTCTGCGATGTAAGCTTCTTCTTGAGCATCATCCCAGATACCTTTTTCAGTCAAGTAAGTACGCATACGGAGCAATGGCTCTTTTGCCCACCAAGCATCAAGTCCTTCTTGGCTACGGTAACGAAGTGGATCATCACCAGCTGTTGAATGTGGCTCTAAACGGTTAGTAAGAGCTTCAATAACTACCGGCCCATTACCAGCAACAGCCCAAGCACGAGCTTCTTTAGCTGCCAAATACATAGCGATTGCATCATTACCGTCTACAACGATAGATGGTGCACCAGCTGCCCAACCTTTAGCAGCCAAGTGAGGTGCTGCTGTTTGGAGTTCACGTGGTGTTGAGATTGCATAACCATTATTTTGGATAAAAGCAACAAGAGGAGCTTTGTAAGCAGAAGCAAAGTTGATACCTTCATAAGTATCACCTTGAGATGAACCACCATCACCTGTGTAAACAAAGGCAACTGCATCTTTTTTACGTTTTTTAAGGCCCAAAGCAACACCAGCAGCTTCAACATATTGAGCACCAATGATGATTTGTGGGAACCAAGATTTTACTTCCGCACCTTCGTCTGTTGTATATTCGTTACCGAGTTGGTGACCACGAGACCAGAGGAGCCCCTTCCAAATTGGCCAACCTTTTGCGTAAATTTGTGGCAAGTCACGATAACCTGGGAAAAGCCAGTCTTCATCAGTGAATGCAAAGGCAGAAGCCATTTGAGAAGCTTCTTGACCTGCAGTTGGTCCAAAGAATCCCATACGTCCTTGCTTAGCAAGCTTCATGCAACGGATGTCAATTTGACGACTAAGAAGCATGTTTTTAAAGAGTTCTACTAAATCTTGATCTGAAAGATCGGCACGTTTAAGGCCTTCTTCGTCAACGATTTTTCCATTTTCGTCTAAGATTTGAAGCGTTGGAAATGCGCTATCTTGTAATTCTAATTGTTCTTTGAAATCGAGGATTTTTGTGCTGTTTGACATAAATATCTCACTTTCTTCTTCATTCTTGTTTTTAAACTAATTCATCAGCTCTAAAAAGCTGTGAAAGTTCTTTGTTTTCAATTGTTCCAAAATACTGACCTGCTTTGTTTTTCTCTAAAACATCATAGACAGCATCTGGATTAAACGGAAGACCGATAAAATCTTGTTTGATATCACGCCAGTCACGGACACCAAGGAAATCCCCCAAGAAATTAATATCAGTAATCAAACCATTATCAACGTCAACTTGGATATCAATTGATCCACCAGTAAATTTGGCATGGTTATTGAAACTGAATTTAGGGCTTTCACCATAATTCCAATCCCAAGTTGAAAATTGTTCATCACGTGCAGCCTTTATACCAGCCAGCTGTTCATCGCTCAGAATATATTCACCATCTTTACCTTGGTCCGTCAAATAGTATTTGAGGGCATCGATAAAAGTATCTAAGTTTAAGTCAGGGGCAAAGTCTTTAATGTTCCCGACACGTGCGCGAACAGATTTAGCAGCCTTAGAGACAAACTTTTCGTCAGAGACATTCAGTGAGCGGATCATCGCCTCCACATCAGTATCCCAAAGTAAAGTGCCGTGGTGCATAAGGTAACCACCAGCGTAACGTTGAGCGTTCCCTGAAACTTTTTTCCCCGAAATTTCTAAATCATTTCTTCCAGTAATTTCGGCTTCAATACCAAGGGAGCGAAGTGCATCATACATGGGTTTCACGAATTGATGAAAGTTGACCTGGGCTGAACTGGCTACGGGAACAAAAAATGTAAAACAAATATTTCCCTCATCATGATAGACAGCACCACCACCAGATACGCGACGTACAACTTGTACATCATGTTGATCAATATAATCTTGGTTTATCTCAGCAAAAGTATTTTGGTTACGTCCAACGATAACAGCGCGCTTATTTTGCCAAAGGGAAAATACAGGCTCGTCTGCTTTCAGATTGTTTAATAACCAAGAATCCATCGCAATGTTAGTATAGGCATCCTGCCCGAGATAATTGATATATTGCATAGATTCTCCTTCCATTAAAAATATATGTCAAATGTCTTTGACATTGAACACATATAGTTTCATTATATCCCTTGTGAAATAGAAAGTAAAGAAAAATGACTCCGCTATCATAATTGAATATTATGCTATTTCTTTGAAAAATTTGTGAAGTTATGGATGTAAAAAAACATGCATTGGCATGTTTTTTTACGAGTTCAATAATTTTTATAAATGTTGTCTGATTTGTCGTGCTTTTTCAGGAAAATCTGTAAAAATTCCAGCTATATTATGCTGAAAGGCATAGCGCATGTCCGTTTCCGAATCAATCCCCCAGAGCCGGATTGGCCGATAATCAGAAGCTAGAAGTTCGGGGTACTTTAAAACATACTTTTTTTTCAAATGAAGACTAGACATAAAGTTCTCTACTTTATTTAGGCTTACCTTCTGTAATTTTTTACCTGCAAGGTAGGCTATTTCATCTTTTACACCGAGAGCCTGAAGCCGCCGAAGTGTATTGACATTAAAAGAAGAATAGATGATTGTAAATGGAAGAGTTTGTTGAGCAACCAACTCTAATACTTTTTCTTCGATATCTGGGTAGTCAACAATGTCGGTCTTTAACTCAATGTTTAAGAAGCCTGTAAAGTTCTCTTTTGTCAGCAGATTTATAACTTCCTCTAATGTAGGAATACGTTCTCCCCTGAAACGGCTATCAAACCAAGAGCCAGCATCTAATTGTTTAAGTTCTGCCAGTCTTAAGTCACGGACACGTCCTTTTCCAGAGGTTGTCCGATTGACTTTTTCGTCATGAATGACGACCAATTGATTATCCTTAGACAGATGGACATCGAGTTCAATACCGTCTGATTTGACACGAAGAGCTTCTTGGAAGGCGGCTAAAGTATTCTCAGGTCGGTTACATTTGGAGCCACGATGAGCAAAAATAAGACAAGTATTCTGATTTTTCATATAAGAATCATTTTTATCTAAGTCCATATCTTTTCCTTCTAAATATTGTATTCATCTTCGATAGCCGTGACAAAATCATGCATAATTTTATCTCTTTTCTCAGCTAATTTTTTAGCATGTGCTGTGTTCAATAAATCTTTGAGTAAAAAGAGCTTTTCGTAAAAATGATTGAGTGTTGTCCCTTGGTTTTGGTGGTAAGTATGCTTATTCTCAAACTTTTCGGGTAATATTTGTGGGTCGTAAAAGGTGCGACCTTTGGCCCAGCCGTACTCTAAAGTCCGCACAATGCCCCAAGCGCCCATCGCATCAAGACGGTCGGCATCTTGGACGATTTGACCATTGATGTCAAGTTCTTTTTTCTCCAAAAGGTTAGTAGAGTAACTCATATTGTCAATGATGTAAAAGATTTTATCCTGATTCTCTTTGGAAAAATCTAAGGAAGTTAAGAAGGCTGCAAGGTCCTGTTTTTGTTTGGCAACATTGGCACAGAGCTTTTCATCATAGATATCGTGCAGGTAGGCCGTAGCAATAACTAAATCCGAATCTGCAAGGGGCTCAGTAGCAAGAATTTGCTTTGCGAGCTTGACAACGCGACTGACGTGATCAAAGCCATGTCCATCATTGTTATTCTCATGGATTTTCTTGGCAAATGCGGCAATTTTTTCTTGAGTTGTCATAAGTTCTTGCCTTCTTTTTATTTAGCATCAAAGTAGTTAATACCCATCGCTGATTTTACTTCAGATAAGGTATTTGCAGCAACAGCGCGTGCTTTTTCAGAGCCCGCTTGAAGCATATCATAAACAGCGCCCATGTCTTTAGCGAATTCGATGCGGCGTTCACGAATAGGAGAGAGTTCACGGTCGAGAATGTCCAATAGATAGCGTTTAGTTTTTACATCTCCTAAGCCCCCAGCTTGATAATGCTCTTTCATCTCAGCAATAGTAGTAGCATCTTCCTCACGTCCAAAAACATCAAGATAATGGAAGACCATATTGCCCTCAATTTTACCTGGATCCTCAACCTTGATGTGGTCGGGATCTGTGTACATACTCATAACTTTCTTTTTGAGCGTATCCATATCATCAGCCAGATAGATGCCGTTACCAAGTGATTTAGACATTTTTGCATTCCCATCAAGGCCAGGAAGACGTCCTGCCGCTTCATTTTCTGGATAAAGTCCTTCAGGTTCAACTAAAACGTCACAGTCATATGCATTATTGAAAGAACGGGCGATTTCGCGACATTGTTCAATCATTGGTTTCTGGTCATTTCCTACAGGAACCAGATTGGCTTTAAAGGCTGTAATATCTGCGGCTTGAGCGATAGGATAAACTAAGAAGCCAGCAGGAATAGATTCACCAAAGGCTTTTTGAGCAATTTCTGTTTTAACTGTAGGATTACGTTCAAGTCGTGCTAGAGAGACTAAATTCATATAATACATTGAAAGTTCAGCCAATTCAGGAATTTGGGACTGGATAAAAATGGTTGATTTTTCTGGATCGAGGCCAGCAGCCAAATAATCTAAAGCAACGTCTCCAACAGATTGGATAATTTTTTCTGGTTCTTTAGCATGATCGGTGAGTGCTTGTTGGTCGGCAAGGAAAACAAACATGTTGTATTTTCCTGTATTTTGTAGAAGCACACGATTTTTAAGTGAGCCAACATAATGTCCGATATGGAGTTTGCCCGTAGGGCGATCGCCAGTTAAGATTGTAGGTTTATTCATGATAGTTCTCTCCTTCTTGATGTACAAATTTTTATAACAAAAAAACCCGTAAAGTATTGTAAAAATACTTTACGGGCGTTAACACGCGGTACCACCGTAATTCGAAATTCCTTAAGAATTTCCTCTAGCTCGTCCTAGGAACGAGTGCTTTTTTAACGGGAGCAGCCGTGATTTATATTGCTTAAAATCATTTTTTGTTATTATCAGTCCATTCACTTTTCTGAAAACATTGACTTGCACAACCGTCAACTTCCTAGAGAATTCTTTGAAAAGCTACTCTTCTGATAGTACAAATTCTACATTTATTTTCAAATAATGTCAAATAAGTCTGAGCCCAATCTCTTGAAAAGGCTATAATAAAATCCTATACTGAGAATATAGGCAAACTAACTATTTATAACATAAAAAGGAGAAAAATATGGCAAATGTATCCACAGCATCAGCACAATGGCAAGGAGATTTAGAAAATGGTTCAGGTACCATCAGTCTAGATTCTTCACAAGTATTTACTGATACACCTTATAATTTTGAAGCGCGCGCAGAGCATTCGGCATCAATAACAACCCCTGAGGAACTTTTGGGTGCAGCACATGCTGCTTGTTTTAGCATGGCATTCTCATTGCTTTTAAGCGAAAAAGGTTACAAGGTCAATAATATATATACCCAAGCAGATGTTACCTTTGCGGTAACAGCCGATGGTCCTGCGATTACAAAAATCCATCTGAAAAACCAATCTAAAATTGCTGGAATTTCTGATGATGAATTCCAAAAGTTAGCAAAAGAAATCGAAGCAACATGTCCGGTTTCTAAAGCTTTAGCATCAGTTCCTATTGAACTTGATGCTGAATTAGTGATTTAAACTACAGTTATTAACATGTGGAAAGGTGCCTCCATATCTTCCCACATGTTTTTTTGTGCAAAAATAAAGTTGTAAACATGTGCATAACCTTTCGAGCAAGACAAGAGGAGTTGTCAAGAATGTGTCAACTAAGTTTACATGTGGTTCATCTGGTTTTGGTTACAAATATAACACTAAGAAGTGAAGTGTGTTCATGTATGTATAATAAATTACTTTATAATTTCGATTAAGTATCTTCATAGGACTTTCCTATAATTTGTAGTAGAATAAAGAGAGGAATTTCGCAAACCACACCATAATAAAAGAAAAGTAGGCCTTCAAAGGTTTACGCCCTAGAAATGAGGGAGGTGCAAGTATGCAAAAAATGAAAACAAACAAAAACGATGTGCTAAAAGAGTTGGCACAGTTGAATCGTGACGAGCTTTTTGAACGTTTAAACACGAGTTTTACGGGTTTGAACGCTGAACAGGCTGAGGAACGCTTAGACGAATACGGACCGAATGTGGTTGCAAGTCAGCAACCCACTCCCTGGTATATTATTCTGCTCCATGCTTTTAAAAATCCATTTGTTTTTGTTCTTGCTTTTTTGGCAGTTGTTTCCGCATTGACAGGAGATATGGAGGGCGCACTTTACATGTTGCTCATGGTTACCGTATCTGCTGGTGTTAGTTTTGTACAGGAATACAAGTCACAAAAAGCTTCAATCGCTTTACATGAGATGATTGAAAATACCACAAATGTTAAACGTGGAGCGGAAAATTTTGAAATCCCAATGGACGAAGTTGTTCCAGGAGATATTATTCAACTTCAAACGGGAGATATGATTCCAGCAGATGCTATTCTGCTCTCACACCGAGATCTCTTTATCAATCAAGCCTCTTTAACCGGTGAATCTTTCCCAGTCGAGAAGCGTTTGCCGGAGGATTTAGATGAAGATGAGCAAATTGATTGGGAAGTTACGTCAGCACTTGATGCTCCAAATGTTCTCTTTATGGGAACAGATGTCTTATCAGGAAATGGTGAGATTTTAATCGTTAAAACTGGTGCTTCTACCATGTTCGGTGATATTGCCAGTAAAGCTACAGCAACAAAGGTTGAATCCGCTTTTGATAAAGGATTGAGCCGTGTAAGTCGCCTTCTATTGACTTTAGTTGCGATTATGTTCCCAGTTGTTTTGGTTTTGAACTGGGTAACAAAAGGCGATTTCGAAACATCATTCTTCTTTGCCATCGCCGTAGCTGTCGGTCTTACACCTGAAATGCTGCCCATGATTGTCAATGCGAACTTGGCTAAAGGTGCAGTGGCTCTCAGTAAAGAAAAAGTCATTGTAAAAAATCTATCTGCTATCCAGAATCTAGGTTCGATGGATATACTTTGTACAGACAAGACAGGCACAATTACAGAAGACCGTGTCGTTATGGTTGAATATGTAAATTCTCGTGGCAATAAGGCAGATGAAGTATTAAATTCCGCTTTTATCAATTCTAACTTCCAAACTGGTTGGAAAAATCTGATGGACGTTGCTGTCATTGACTATTTCAAAAAATTGGGGCGTGAATTGCCTGATGAAAATATTACAAAAGTAGATGAGATTCCTTTTGATTTCTCACGTCGCCTTTTATCTGTCGTTGTAAAAACCGATAACAAAAACTTGATGGTCACAAAAGGTGCCGTTGAGGAGATGCAAGCCATCTGTACACATGTAATGGAAGACGGGAAACGTGTTGAAATTACGGAAGAACGTTTAGCAGAAATGAAAGAAGTCAACCGTGAAATGAATATGCAAGGCATGCGTGTCTTAACTATTGCTGAACGAATCATTTCAGATGATGAACTAGAAGACTTTGACTCTGATAGCGAGCGTGATATGACACTTGTCGGATTTATCGGTTTCCTGGATCCGGCTAAAGAATCTGCTGCTAAAGCAATCAATAGTTTACAAAATCACGGTGTAACTGTAAAAGTGTTGACAGGTGATAATGCTATTGTAGCGCAAAAAGTTTGTGAAGATGTTGGAATTCCGGTTGATCGTTATTGTATCGGAAGTGAAATTGATCTTATGGATGATGAAGAACTGTTCAATACAGCTATGGGAGTACACCTTTTTGCAAAATTAAATCCAATGCAAAAGGCACGAATTATTGAACTTATTCGTAAGGTTCACACGGTTGGTTTTATGGGAGACGGAATAAATGACGCCCCAAGTTTACGTGCGGCTGATATCGGGATTTCAGTTGACACTGCAGCCGATATTACTAAAGACGCCTCAAATATCATTCTGCTCGAGAAAAGTTTACAGGTCTTGGAAACGGGTGTCACTGAAGGACGTAAAGTCTTTACAAACATGATGAAGTATATTCGCATCACTTTATCCTCAAACTTTGGGAATGTCTTTTCAGTCTTGGTGGCTAGCGCCTTTTTACCTTTCTTGCCAATGCTCAGTTTACAAATTTTAACTTTGAATCTGATTTATGACATGAGTCAACTTTCAATCCCTTGGGATAATGTTGACGAAGAAGACATTGCTCGTCCAGTGAAATGGCAAACTAAAGGTCTTGCCCGTTTTGCATTTATTGTTGGACCCGTGTCTTCTATATTTGACATCATCACTTTCCTTGTATTGTGGTATGTCTTTGGCTTCAATACAGTTGCCCATGCTAACCTTTTCCAAGCAGGTTGGTTTGCAGTCAGCTTAGGTACACAAGCTTTGGCTTTCCATATCTTGCGTACCAAAAAAGTCCCCTTCTTGCAAAGCCGCCCTTCATTGCCAGTCATTCTTTCCACAATTGGCGCATTTGTCGTTGGCTTTACATTGATTTTAAGTTCATATGGATCAATTATTGACTTAGCACATCTGCCTGTTCAATTCTTCTTCTACTGGGGTCTAATTATCCTTGCTTATCTCTTATTGTTACAGTTTGTCAAAAATGTGTACTACAAGAAATATAACTAATAAAAAAGCTTTACCATAATGGTAAAGCTTTTTTATTAGTTTTTGTCTTCGAAATGTTTCACTAGTTGGCCAGTAACATCCGTTTCTAGCATCCGATGGATTTGACGAATCGTTGAAACAATGGCCTCAGGGCTAGAATTACCGTGAGCCTTGATAACAGGTGCTTTGACACCTACTAAAGCTGCACCACCCGCGCTATCGGTACTCATCGTGTCTTTGAGTTTACTGAGTTCTTTTTTCACAAGAGCACCACCGATTTTAGTGGTGAATCCTCCATTCATGATGCCGTTTTTGATTTGACGCATCAGAACACTTGCAGTCCCTTCGATAGCTTTAAGCACAGCGTTTCCCGTGAAACCATCAGCGACAACGACATCAGCTGCTCCAGTCAAGATGTCACGCGATTCAATATTACCAATAAAATTAATATCTTCAATATTTGAGAGTAAAGCATGCGTTTCTTTAATCATCGTTGAACCTTTTGATTCTTCAGATCCGTTGGAGAGAAGTGCTACACGAGGATTTTTAACACCACGTACATTGGCCGCATAGTAGCTTCCTAAAATAGCGAAGTCAGCCAGATGTTCAGGTTTATTTTCAGCGTTAGCACCTAAATCTAACATATCGAAGCCTGTACCATCTGCAGTAGGAAGTGTACTCATAAGAGCTGGCCGGTCGATCTGTTTGATGCGACCGACAATAAATAAGCCAGCAGCAAGCAGAGCACCAGTGTTTCCCGCAGAAAGAACAGCATCAGCTTCACCATCTTTGACTGCTTTAACCGCACGGACGAGAGAGCTATCTTTTTTCTTGCGGATAGCTTTTACTGGCTCATCGTGGAAGTCGATAAGCTCAGTTGTTGCGATGATTTTTACGTTTTTTTCATCCTCTAAATGTGCTTTAATTGCTTCAGGTTTTCCGTAGAGCTGAAACTCAATATTTGGAAATTCTTTTTTTGCTAAATTAATTCCTTTAACGATTGACTCGGGTGCAAAGTCGCCACCCATAGCATCAATTGCGATTCTCATAGTGTATCCTCCGATAATTTCTCTGTTCAATTATAACGAAAATCTTTTGTTTTAGCCAATATGATTGAGGCTGAAAACAGTCAAAAAAGTATGAGGCAAGGCTCATACTCTTGATTAATGTGCCAAAATGGCTTCGAGCTCAGTTAAGACAGCTGCGTCGCGATTGTGACCGATAACCTTATCGGAAATTTTCAAAACCTCCGGAATAGCATTCTCAACGGCTACAGCGGTACCTGCTAATTCCAGCATTTCTAAGTCATTGCTTTGATCACCAAAAGCTGTAAGTGACTCCGGACTTGATTGGAGGTGTGTGAGCAAGTGTGAGAGGCCTGTAGCCTTGCTGATTCCAGCTGACATGATGTCAATAGAGCGGAAGCCGGTCGTTGTTGCACGAATATCGGTCATTTGTGCATTTATCCAGTCTTCACATTCGCGGATTTGTTCTGGTGGAAACTCCACACAGACTTTTAAGATTTCATCTTCAATATCATGGACTGATTGTACCAATTTTAAATCAGAATAATAGAGATTGGCAAATTCGACAAATTGTGGATCGGCTGTTTGAAGTGCATAAGCACCGTTGAGTCCTGAAAAGAGAACAACATCACGATGCATGTGTGGATTTTGACGTACAAGTTCAACGAGTTTGCTGGCTTTATCTTGACCTAAGATACTGCTGTAGAGAATCTCGCCTTGGTATTTAACCAAGGCGCCATTTTCCGCACAGAAGGCGACTTGGTCTTGGAACTCGTCAAAGAGTTCTTCTAAAGCCAAGAGTTGACGTCCGCTTGCTGCACAAAAAAGATAATTTCTTTTTTTAAATTCTTTTAAAATATCACGTAGACGACTTTTATCGTAGGCACGGTTTTCGTCGAGAAAAGTGCCATCCATATCTGTCGCAAATATTTTCAATTGATTACTCATCTTGTCCCCTTATTAAAAATACTCCGCTTCAAGATAGTCTTGGCGGAGCAACAATTTATTCTTTTAAAGTTGATCTTAATCTTCAGACCAAAGTTCTTTCACTTTAGCTTGGACTTCATCATTAGCCAAGAAGTCATCATAAGTTTCTCCAATACGATCAATGACACCGTTCTTAGAAATAACAACGATATGATTTGCTAACGTATTGATAAATTCATGGTCATGTGAAGCAAAGATAATGCTGCCTTTGAATTTTTTCAGTCCGTCATTAAGTGCAGAAATTGACTCCAAGTCCAAGTGATTAGTTGGATCATCAAGAACTAAAACATTTGCACGTTGCAACATCATTTTAGAAAGCATAACACGAACTTTTTCTCCCCCTGAAAGGACAGAAACAGACTTGAGAGATTCTTCGCCTTTGAAGAGCATACGTCCCAAGAAACCACGGAGGTAAGTATTGTCATCCTCTTCTTTAGTTAAGACAAATTGGCGGAGCCAATCCAAGATAGATTCGTCTGTCGCAAAGTCACGGCTGTTATCTTTTGGAAGATAAGAACGTGATGAAGTAACACCCCATTTAATTTCACCTGTGTATTCGATATCGCCCATCAAGGCACGAATCAAAGCAGTTGTTTGGATATCATTTTGACCGATAAAGGCAGTTTTGTCACCAGGAGCTAAGATAAAGCTGATGTTGTCAATGACTTTTTCCCCATCGATTTCGACGGACAAATTATCTACACGGAGTAAGTCATTCCCGATTTCGCGTTCTTGATCAAAACCGATGAAAGGATATTTACGAGAAGAAGGTACAAAGCTTTCCACTTCGATTTTATCCAACATTTTCTTACGTGATGTGGCTTGTTTTGATTTAGAAGCATTGGCCGAGAAGCGGGCGATGAAATCTTGCAGCTCTTTGATTTTTTCTTCAGCCTTACGATTTGCATCTCCTTGTAGACGAAGGGCAAGCTCGGAAGATTCTTTCCAAAAATCGTAGTTACCAGGATAAAGTTTGATTTTGCCGTAATCCAGGTCAGCCATATAAGTACAAACGTTATTGAGGAAGTGACGGTCATGGGATACAACGATAACGGTGTTTTCAAAGTTGATAAGGAAGTCTTCAAGCCAGTTGATCGCTTGAATATCCAAACCATTAGTTGGTTCGTCCAAGAGAAGAACGTCGGGTTTACCGAAAAGAGCGCGTGCCAGAAGGACCTTAACGTGTTCGCCAGAAGTCAGATTTGCCATGAGATCATAATGTTGCTCAGTCTTAATGCCTAAGCTTTGAAGCAGTTGAGCTGCTTCGGCTTCGGCTTCGTAACCGCCCATTTCACCAAACTCCGCTTCGAGTTCAGCAGCACGCATTCCATCTTCATCCGAAAAGTCTTCTTTCATGTAGATGGCATTTTTTTCTTGTGCGATGGCATAGAGCTTTTCATTACCCATCATAACAACATCAAGTGGTGTTTGATCTTCATAGTCATAGTGATTTTGACGGAGGACAGACATACGCTCGTTTGGTCCCATTGAAACGTGACCAGTTGTGGGTTGGATTTCACCATCCAAGATTTTTAAAAAAGTTGATTTACCGGCACCATTGGCACCGATTAAACCATAGCAGTTTCCTGCCGTAAACTTGATGTTAACATCATCAAAAAGCTTGCGATCAGAAAATTGTAAGGAAACATCAGAAACTGTAAGCATGGATATATTTTTCTCCTAGAGTATATTGATTTAAAAAAGTTAACTTTTTTAAAGGTTATCGCCTTATTCTATCATATTTTAAGTCTTTTTGAAACAGCATAATTTGGGATAAAGTGCACTTTTAGTTTTATTTCAGTGTGGCTTTAGCCTAGCTTAAGTCGTGTCCATTATAATATCCTTATTCCAATAAAATTTTTCATAAAACCTACTCCTAAATGCAGAAAATGTTTGAGTGAACTCAGGCATTTTTTGTTTTTTTGATTATGATATAATGATAAAGAAATGGATATAGAACATTATAAAGATTTGGCTCTGCAAAAAAAGAAGGAGCATAAGAAATTTTTGGGCAACTTAAAAAAGAAAGCACCCAAAAACCTAGATTACATTGTAAAAGAAACACATGATGAAGTTTTTGCTGAAATTGATTGTACGGCTTGTGCTAACTGCTGTAAGAGCTTAGGTCCGCTTTTTACAGAAGCTGACATTACCCGTATTTCGAAGTATCTGCGCATAAAGGCGGCCGATTTTGAAGCCCAATATTTACGCATAGACGAGGATGGTGACAAGGTTTTTCAAACGATGCCTTGCCCCTTTCTTGGAAGTGATAATCTTTGCAGTATTTACGAGGTCCGTCCTAAGGCCTGCCGTGAATTTCCCCATACAGATCGAAAAAAGATTTATCAAATCAATAATCTGACCTTGAAAAACACAGTGACCTGTCCAGCGGCTTATCTTTTTGTAGAAAAACTGCGGAAAAAAATAGAATAAAAAAGCCTTTGGGCTTTTTTATTTGTAGTAATTTTTTATTGCTTCTAAGAAATACTCTGGAAGTTGTGCGTGTTTTTGGTTGTAATTGCTACGGAAGCGAGGATCCTCAACATACATTTGCCCTAAGCCAATATGTGCTTCCGGAGCGATAGTTTCTTCGGGCCAAAAGAGTTCCAGGATTTCTTTATGGAGGGTAATAGCTTGTTTAGCGAGATTATCATCATTGTTTTCATAAGCTTCTTCCAACATTTGAATCATTTTTTCGTGGGATTTTTGCCAATGTTTGATTTTGGCTTGATCGGCTTGGGCATATTTTTGATATGACTTATCGACGCGCTCACTGCCCCATTTTAGACGGATTTCAGCGCCATATTTATCTTCGTTTTCTTTCAGTTGCGTACTCTTGAGAAGTTCAAATTCTTGTTCATTCATGTGGTAATCTCCTTTTTCTAATTTGTATGACAGATGTTCAATCAATTTTTCAAGGTGCTTGAGTTGATCATTTAAGCGCATCAAATGTTGGCTTAAAGTTTTCTTTTCATCTTGATCTTGTGAGAGGATATTTTTGATTTGATCAAGCGGCAAGTCCAACTTTCTTAAGCTCATGATATAAAAAATTTGGGCAATATCTTGTTCAGAATATAAACGATAATCGTTTTGGTCTCTCGCTGGGGCCAGAAGTCCAACAGACTCCCAATGGCGCAAAGTTTTGGAGGTTAAACCTGTCATTTTCGTGATAGCTTTAATATTTTGCATAACGCTCCTTTCATTGATACTAATATTATATATCTTGACCTTAGGTCAAGGTCAAGGAAAAAATAAAAAAACTCATAAAAATATGAGTTTTTTTATTTTGATTAGTGGAAGAGATGGCTCCGTTGGGTCATTTCTGAGATCTTTTTAGAGGTTTTTTCGAGATGTGGGAAGAATATAAGCCCAGCGACTAAAAAGACAATAGAAACGGCTACGAGGATGATGATGGCAAGCCAAGCGTTTGGCCAATAAATACCACCAGCAGATTCTCGTAAGAGGTTGACCGCATGGGTAAACGGCAAGTAAGGGTTAATCGCTTGGAAGAATTTACCAGAGACTTGAATAGGGTAGTTCCCGCCCCCACCGGAAATAGAGAGGACCAAGATAATAATGGCAATCCCTTTCCCGATATTTCCAAACAAAGCTACTAGAACATAAACCATGATCATAAAGGTTATAGCAATCAGTAAGGCAAATAAGACACTATAAACAGGATTACGTACGTCTACACCAAGGCCAAAATAGTTCCCAAGGGTAACGATAAGCGCTTGTCCTAATCCCATCACGATGAAAGTAAGCATACGTGCTGAGAATTGTTCACGTTTAGAGTAAAGCAGTTTATCTTTGCCTTCTAAGTGGAAGCCGGTGACAGCGACACTAGAGAAGAGGACAGCGCCAACCCACAAACAAAGGGCGGTATAGAACGGTGTGCTGGCTGAACCGTTATTTGCGATTGGATAGACCGCATTTTCTTGGACCTCAACAGGTTGTGTCAGGAAGTCACTTTCTTTCGTTGCATCAAGTTTTAGTAGTTTTACAATTTCACCTAAATCAACTTCTTTCTCACCTTTACGAATAGCATCAGCGGCTTTACGAATTCCTGTTTTGATTCCTGGCCAGTCATTGACGATAAGGTCATTTGCTTGGTTCAAGGCTTTTTCAAGATCAGGCATTTTTTGGTTGACTGTACCTAAAGTTTCTGTCAAATCTTTACGAATACCCGGGTAATCATTTTTGACAAAATCAGCGGCTTTATCAAGTTTTTGCTCCACAACTGGCAATTCATTTTGATAAAGTGAAGCACCTTTATTAATCGCGTTGACAATAGTGTTCATATTGCCGTTAAGCATAATGTTGGCATCGTGAACTTCTTGCTTAATCGCAGGCATTTCTTTTTGATACTTTTCAAGCAAGGTAATCGCATTAGAAACCGTCTTACTTGTTGAGCTGAGCAAGGATTCAAAATCAATAGCTTGGGCTTTTGTTAGGAGACCTTGGGCATTTTTGATGGTATCGATAAGTTGGGTGAGGACGTTTTGCACTTTTGCGGTTATATCTTGAACATCTATTTGGCTAACAAGACCAGAAATGTTTTTTGCTAGGTCATCAATTTGATCTAAGTAGGCCTCAATAGAAGAAATATCTCCAGCTTGAACAAATTCATTAACCTTACCTAATCTAGTACTGATGTCTCCTAA